>JADRCD010098793.1:0-20074 GCA_019843815.1 Montemys delectorum | reverse complement strand
ACACACACACACACACACACACACACACACAAAGAGAAAACTAGATAGACAGATTGATGAATGATTTTTAAAAACTTTTTTAGAAGCTTCTTTGAGTTAATTTTCATTGCATCCTGTTTAAAAGCTGTGTTGCACACACACAGACACAGCTCCTCCTATGAAGGCACTGAAAGCTTTTGCAGAAGATCCAAACTTGGTTCCCAGCATCCACGCTGTGGTTCACAACCACCTACAACTCCAGTTACCAGGGGACTCAACCCCCTCTTCTGTCCCCTGCACACTGGTGGCAGGCACATGCACATAAAAACAAATGCATTTAAAATGCCCTCTAGGGAACAATGCTGGCAAACAAACCTGGGGAATAACTACTCATGGGGATCACGTTTGGAATTTTTTTACTTCTCCCTTGGAGAGACAAAGTCTGAAACACAAAGCCAAAAAAACTGAGAGAGATCTGCAGGATCCCTCAGAACTTCCTACAGAGATGAAAAGGGGTGCAAAAGGCACAGGGCAGACAGTGGCTAAGAACCCTTCACTGCTGGGATTCAGTGAGCCATCTCTGAGCTAAGCCCAGAAAAGTCAATGTAATTTAAAGGGGGGCTTTCGGCAGCTAATTCTCACCAACACTGGCTATTCTGATTTTGGACAACTGTTATCTGGGACTTCTCCACTCTTCTAGTGTTCAAATTAAAAGGGAGAAAAACACTCCTGCATGCACCCGTGCACTGGCCACCCTTCCGTCTCACTTTCTGCACAGAGATCCCCATGGAGAGGAACAAGGAAGGTACATCCTTGTAAACTGAAAGGGTAACTTTCACACTGTGGCACTTAATGAAGTTCATGGGCAACTGCTGATGTTGGGGGTTACATCTCCTTCATAAAAGCCTCTGCTCTCCCCAGACACACACACACACACACACACACACACACACACCCATTAGGTTTCGGTGGTCCTTCTCAAAATCTCTTCCAATGATGAAGACCCCAAGTGCTGACAGAACTGTGACACTGTTTGATTAAGACACCAAGGAGAAAAGCTAACACATTCCTGCACTCCGCCAATCATAGGTCAGCAAACACACTCTGCCCTGCCCCCTTCACGAGAAAGCAGAGGTCACTATGTATGCACAAAAGAAAAGATTCCCCTCCCATGGGTCCACTTCTAAAAACACCCGGGAGCTAGAACATAGAGAATGCCAAGTCCCTCGCCCAGGAGCTTCAGAATCAAAATTGTCACTATGAGTACCAAGGTGCTCATAATTACGTGTTCTGGGGTGCGCTTCCTCGGGACACCATCGTACTACTCTATCTTTGTGTCCCCCTACAACATCAAACACTTTACTCACTCCTCTTCCCGTTCTCTGGAAATAACCCGGACTTAGTTTTCATTAACACAGCCTCCTCTCCTTCCATCTCCGCCCCATCACCAGCAGCAAGAAAACAAGTTCTCCCACGTGTCACCTGAAGCCCCGACTTCTGGAAACGCCGCCCCCCCCCCACACACACACCTTTCCTCCACCAGCCCCGCGCCAGAGAGAGCCCTGCACACACCCGCTAGTGCTACTCCTGTCGCCTGCACAAGCGAGGAGACGACAGGAGGCTAGGCTGAGCCACATAAGCCAGGCCCTTGGCCCATCAATGAACCTACTCGCTTTCTTTCCAGCCCTGAGTGAGCTCCTGTGCCAGGTGGAGCACCCCGCGAACCCCGGTGCTGGGGGGTAGGGGTTACTGAAGGAGACGCTCAGCAACGTGCGCGGGCCAGGGAGAGGCGGTGCGCACAGCTCCGGCAGAGCGCTGGCGGCAGTAGCTTGGGGAAAAGAGGGGCGTGTGCTCTGCGCCCAGCAGCCCCAAGCCCTACTGACGCCCCTGCTCTGTGACACCCACGAGCCACATGCATCGGTCCCCTCCACCGCTCTTCGCCGCGTCCCCCCGCCCCCCGACCCAGCCTAGCCAGACCTGGGCGAAGCGCTGCAGTCCGCGCGCCCTTGTAGGGACAGCCGCCTCTTAGCTCGCCGGGGCGCGCAAACTTTCCCAACGACAATCGCTCCGGCTTCCCCCGGAGGCTTCGGAAAGTGGGCGCCCCCCTTAGCCACTGTAAAAACCCCACTGAAAATATGGCGCCCTCGAACGTCCTTCCTTGGGCCCCAAAATGCCAGTCTCCAGATCCCTCCCGATCCCCGCCGGCGCGAAATCTCAGCTCCAGAGGGTCGGGGAAGGAGATGAGAGGCCGCCGCGCTGGGTCCAAACCCTGCCCTTGCTCTCCGCCCCACGCAATCCCTGAGCGGTCCGCAGCCAGCAGCTGGTTGTTGGCGAGACGGCCAGGGAAAAGGGGGAGTCCTGCAACCCGCAGGTCTCAGAGTCCGGGGCTAGGAAGCATCCCGGGGTATCTTGCTCCACGAGCCGGAGCGGGAGACTTGTTTGCAAAGTGGCGCTTGAAGTCGGGGCAGCCACTGCTGGAATGAAGCCGCTCTGCTCTCCGCCAACTCAGTCGGTGCCGGGGTCACGGCCGGAGTCCAGGGGGCCCCTCGGTGCAGACCGGGCCGCTTTTCCGACCCCGTTACCGGAAACCCGAGGACGGAGCCCGGGAGGGAACCAGCTGCCTAAAGCTAGGGATCAGCTCTCTGGCTCTGGCTGCAAGACTGTTTGCAAACCCCGGCAACCGACTTGAGTGCAGCGAAACCTACATGTGCAATAGACAGGTGCATTCGTTGCAATTTATTTTTCTTTTCTTGCAAAAAAAAAAAAAATCCTCCTAGGCAATGAAATCTAGAAGCTTGACAGGGTTTTTCTACATTGACATCACTTACGAGATGCAAACCCGAGAAGAAAACCACCCACATATTCCTTCTGGAGAGGGGAGGGAAAAGGCACTGGAAATCCCTGCAGCGCGCATGCAGGCTGGAGAGCTGGGCAGCGCCACGCGCCGCGCCTTACCGCGGGGATGCAGCTACTGTCTCATTGCGGAGCGCCAGCCCACGAGTGCAGCCAGCTCCGCTCTCGCTGCGCCGCCGCCGCCGCCGCCGCCGCTGCTGCTGGCTCCGGGCGCGGAACCGGAGCCGAGGGCGAGCGCGAGCGCACGGCCCGCGAGCGCCGGGAGGGCAGGAAGCGCGTCATCACTGGGGGACGGCGCGGCGGAGCTCGCCACCCGGCTCCTGGGTGTCCGCACCCCGGGCGCGGGATGGGGGCGCGCGTGTAGCTGTGGTGGGGCCCACGTGTGAGAGGCGCAAGGGACACCCCCGGCTGCCCCAGAATCTGGGCCCCGCTCTGGAGAAGGATGAGGCGGCAGGGGGACCAGGCTAGCATGAGGCCTCTGAGTCTTCTCCGCGCCTGGACCACGGACCGGGTTCTGGAGGTTACCAGGTGTGGATCCAGCCATGAGGGTAGCGGGATGGATACCAGTCACTTGGTTTAGGAAATGACTCTTCCAGGAAGATGGATAGCAAAGAGGGTGTGACTGTTGCACTGATTTTTTTTTTTTTTCGAGACAGCGTCACATTATGTAGACTAGGCTGGACCCAAACTCAAGATAATCCGCCTCCCAGAGTACAGGGATGAAAAAGACCTTTGCCACCACGGCCGACCGTCTGGGTCGCTTGCTTCATTCATACATTCATTCACTTATGTCTCCATCTATCATGCCCTGGAATTAAGTCAGTTATGTATCCCTTGTATTTACATGAGCTATGGAATGTTGGGATGGCAGGGTACAAAGTGAAAATTATCCTAGGTACCAGTGTGAAGGATACAGAACAAATCACAAAGTCCCTTTCCTTTAAAAGTATGATGTATAGAGAGATGCAGAGAGGACAGATAGAAAAAACTAACCGAGGTGTTCACCAGTGTGTCCCAGTGGTTGGTGAAATTGTAGTTTGTTTTTCTCTTTCTGCTTAGTTCTACTTGTATTTTTAACTTTTATAATTTTAAAAATTAATAAGAAAAGGTTTAGATGGTTATTTTTCCTCAGCCCAATACAGAATGGCCAGGAGAGATCCATCTTCCCAAGAAGTAGACAGCAAATCTCTTCAGTTCCTTAAATGCAACTATAGCAACATTAGTGTCTCTCAGTTTGCAATTGTGGTCACCGTACATCCAAGAGTGAATCAACCTTGTAACATGAAACTATCTTTAAGGAGTCCTTTGGGGCCTCGAATAAGCCTGGCATAATGTGAAAACAGTTTAGTCTTAGACCAGTGAGTCAAGAGTTCTTGGGGGGAGAAGGGGCGTGGCTGTCAAATGACTCTTTCTCAGGGGTCACATATCAGGTATTTTATATATCAGATATCTACATTGCAACTTATAACAGTGGTAGAATTACAGTTATGAAGTAGCAACAAAAATAGTTTTATGGTTGGGGGTCACCACAACATGAAGAACTGTGTTAAAGGGCCCCAGCATTAAGAAGATTTAGAAACAAGGTTTAAGACTAAAACATTGTAACTTAAACTTCCTTTGCAGAGAATACACTTTGTATATCAGAATCTGCAATCATAAAACAAATTACTGGGCCACTGGAGGCAGTCCTAAAAGTTGCAGGACAGACTTTTCCCTGCCACATGAATAAACAGGTCTGCTCCCCAGACCCTTGTAGACATTGGCTAGGTTAGCAGAATAGAGGTGGCAAGCTGTCTCACCGGCTTTCAAAGCAAATGTTTATTGATTTCATTAAGACCTAGTAAGAAGCTCATTAAATTGATACTTGCTAAATTGCCCCTTAGTTTACTGAAAATAGCAACCATATTTTTGCAGTTCAAGATCCAGGTTTCCATAAGAAGAAAGAATGAGGGTAAATTAGTCAAAACTAAAGTCATTTCTCTCTCCCATCTCCCACTTTGCAGGGCCCAATAGCTTTCCATCAAACCATCTTTTTTTTTTTTTTTTTTTTTTTTTTTTTTTTTTTTTTTTTCTCTTGCAGACAGGGTTTCTCTGTGTAGCTCTGGCTGTCCTGGAACTCAGAGCTCCATCTGCCTCTGCCTCCAGAGAGCTGGGATTAAAGGCGTGCTCCACCACTGCCAGCTCCATCAGTTATCTCAAAACCAGTTAGTTTGCCTTTCCCCAAACCTAGATTTCAAGATTTCTAGCTCACAATATATTCTTCTCTAAGTATCTCTACAGTTTCCAGACCCCAGCTGTGAGGTGCTTGCTATTCAATAGTATAAGGCAAACTCAGAGAGCAAGGAGCCTGTCTACAGTCCTGCCTAAAAGCTATTTGGTATACAATGGGTACTCAATAAATTCTTGTTCCATAAAGCTAGTCTCTCTATTACTTTAAAAAAATGGATCTTACTATGTAGCTTTAGCTGGCCTAGAACTCACTGTGTAGAACAAAGTAATGTTGGAATCCTACTCTTCCTGATTCAACTTCCCATGTTCTGTTATTACAGGCAAGCTCTCCTACACTCAGCTAAAATCAGGAACTTTTCTCTCTTGAAAATAGCAGGTGAAGTCTAGAGAGATAATTCAGCAGTTACAAATGCATAGTGCTTTGTTAAGTCTCAAAGAAAACCAGCACAAGTCTCACTAAGTGCCTGTGGCTTCTCCCAGCACTTCTAACCCCACCCTCACCTCAAACTCTCCAGCTCAGGGGTTGGCCTTCCCTTTCCCCAGCTTCTCTTTGCTATAGAAGTCAGCCATTTTGGACTCTCTTGGTTCCCACATGCTCTCTTGTCCTCTTGATCCATGGCTCCTCTCTTGGTCTGCTTGCCCCCTCTCCTTCTCTTCTCTCGCTCTTTCCTCTCCTGATCCTGTCTGCTCTGCTGGTCATGTTGAGTCTGGACCCTTCCAGGTGCCTCCAGCTGTGCTTCCCCTCAGCCAGGAGTGGTCATCTTTGCTCCAAAGACATCTTTGCTCGATCACACATACACACACACACACACCTAAAAGATTAAAACAAAAACATCATAGCAGCTGACTCCTGGCTGAGGAATAGGTATGAGAATGGCTTTTTTGTTTTTGTTTTTGTTTTGTTTTGTTTTATTAGATAGTTTCTTTATTTACATGTCATATTTCCCAGTTTCCCCTCCAAACAAAAAGCAACAACAAGAACAAACCCCTGTTCCCTCCCCCCTCCCCCTGCTCACCACCCCACCCTCTCCCTCTTACTGGCCCTGGCATTCCCCTACACTGGGGCACAGAACCTTCACAGGGCCAAGGACCTCTCCTCCCATTGATGACCAACTTGGCCATCCTCTGCTATACACATGCTGCTGGAGCAATCAGTCCCACCATGTGTACTCCTTGGTTGGTAGTTTAGTCCCTGGGAGCTCTCAGGGTACTAGTTAGTTCATATTGTTGTTCGTCCTAAGGGGCTGCAAACCCTTCAGCTCCTTCAGTCCTTTCTCTAGCTCCTTCATTTGGGGACCCTGTACTCAGTTCAATGGATGACTGTGAGCCTCTACTTCTGTATTAGTCGGGTACTGTCAGAGCCTCTCCAGAGACAGCTATATCAGGCTGGATTGTCCTTCCTTTAGTCTCTGCTCCATAGTTAGTCTCTGCAACTCCTTCCATGGGTATTTTGTTCCCCCTTTTAAGAAGGAATAAAGTGTCCACATTTTGGTCTTCCTTCTTGAGTTTCTTGTGGTTTGTGGAATGTACTTTGTGTATTCTGAACTTCTGGACTAATAACCACTTATCAGAAAGTGCATACCATGTGTGTTCTTTTGTGATTGGGTTACCTCACTCAGGATGATATTCTCCAGATCCATCCATTTCCCTAAGAATTTCATAAATTCATTGTTTTTAATAGCTGAGTAGTACTCCATTGTGTAGATGTACCACAGTTTCTGTATCCATTCCTCTGTTGAGGGACATCTGGGTTGTTTCCAGTTTCTGGCAATTAGAAATAAGGCTGCTATGAACATGGTGGAGCATGTGTCCTTATTACATGTTGGAGCATCTTCTGGGTATATGCCCAGGAGTGATATAGCTGGGTCCTCGGTAGAACTATGTCCAATTTCCGGAGGAACCACCAAACTGATTTCCAGAGTGGTTGTACCAGCTTGCAATCCCACCAGCAATGAAGTAGTGTTCTTCTTTCTCCACAACCTCTCCAGCATCTTCTGTCACCTGAGTTTTTTATCCTAGCCATTCTGACTGGTGTGAGGTGGAATCTCAGGGTTGTTTTGATTTGTATTTCCCTGATGACTAAGGATGTTGAACATTTCTTTAGGTGCTTCTCAGCCATTCGGTATTCATCAGTTAAGAATTATTTGCTTAGCTCTATACCCCATTTTTTAATAGGGTTATTTGGTTCTCTGGAGTCTAGCTTCTTGAGTACTTTGTATACATTGAATATTAGCCCAGTATGAGAATGTTTGTGTAGGTCTAATCTGATGGGTGCTATTCCACAGCCCTCTGCCATCAGTTAAACCCCCTTTCCTAGAGAGAAGTAGCAATTCTCCTAAAATTCTTCTCTGTAGTTTGGTTTCAGACTAAATTTTTTGGACACTGTGACACAGGCCACTATAATGTTTCTATAACAACTCTTACTACTTCAAAGCTACTCACAGTTTCTTCAGTAAAGCCAACTAGCCATATATTGTCATGTATCCATATATTGATCAACAATTTCAACAGTGGAACTAAAATAATTCTATCTATGGTAAGCTCTCTGAAACTAAGACTCCTCCCACTGGGTCTGAAAAGATCGTTGTTTATAAATTCAAGATATCTGTAAACTAAAAGTTACCTGTTAGAAGATTCTGTCTTTGGAAGTAGCCATACTCTCAATTTCTGGAGAACTAGTAAAATAACAAGAAAACAACAATTACATATTGAAGCTTTTGTCCATCTAGCGGATAAAAATATGAAGATAAGACTCATTCTATCTAAGAAATTTCTAAGACCACACATAGAGTCTCATTTCTTATTGATCAGACCATAGATAAATAAAAATAGATTAATCATATGGGAGTAGAGTATTTGGGGTCATAGATAAGAGAGAGCTTTCAAGGCACCTATACCAAATCTACATCTAGCCAAAAGAAGAAAAGACTAAAATTTTTCTTGAGTTATGTCTGTAGTGACCACCTTAAATTTCACACAGTGCTTAAAGAGTCAGATGTTAGGAGCTGCTCTCTTGCCCTCCTCTCAAAACTCAATGATCCTAACCCTCCCCAATTCCTTCACATTTCCTCAGCTCCGTCCATATGGAAGTCCATAAAATAATTTATTCCATTTTAGTTTATAAAATTGAATTTCATGCCATGTTAAAATATCTTCTGGTATTTAACACGGCAACAGTTCGTGAAGCCTCAAAAAACAAACAAAAAAAAACCACAAAAACAAAACAAAACAAAAAAACTCTTTTGTTTTCTCCCTGAAGCAAAGAAACACAAAGCACATTTTTCAAAAAGTCTCCCATTACTCAGAACCAGCGATGAAAGGGATAGGCCAGGCTTCTCCCTTGAAATCTTTAGATTTTCTAAAAATCTCCTTTTCTCTTGTCTACAAGTTCTGGGAGAGATAATACTACATAAAAAATTATTAGAATGTTGTATGAGTTTGTAAGTTGTTTATTTGAAGGGCAGATATCTGACAATTTACAAAAACTAATATACCATAGATATCTAGCTTTCTGATATATGGAACTTCTATTCACTCAGGAGTTTAGACATGGTTTTAATTTTCTCTCAGAAGAGAAAATTAGTCATATTAACATAGGAAGTGATTATTATCATCTCCAACTAGGAGCCTGCTTAAGATCATCTTTTCTTTTCCTGGAGTCTATAAAACAGAATGTGAAAGGTTCTGAAAATGTGACTGACCAAACACAGGTGATGTAGCACTTGCCAGTCATCCTAGCACTCGAGAAGTGGAGGCAGGAAGATCAGGAGTTCAAGGTCATTCTCTGCCAGTTAGCAAGTTCAAGGCCAGCCTGGGACATAAGAGTGTATGAGACTCTGTGTGAATCAAGGAAAAACAAAACATACCGTCTAGACCAATACCAATAATATCTTGTCGAATTAAACTTACTTGTAGTCCAGATTGTTACTATAGAGTGGATAAATAGCTCCAGGGCTGCTTTTCTTCTGGCTGCTTCCTCACTGTCTTAATTTTGAGACAGAGTTTCACTACATAGCCTTGGCTGGGCCATAACTTGCCATGCGAGTGTTTGTTTGTTTTCTTGCAGCTGGCCTATAGTGAGATTGGAGGCAGAGATAGGAGAATAACCTCCCGAAAAGAGCTTGGGCCAAGAAGTCTTGGGTACACAGCACAGCCACAGAGAAACAAGAACCTGCTTCAAAAAGATGGAAGGTGAGGACTGACTCCTGAAATTTGCTCTCTGACCTTCACTTGTGTGCTATAGCATGTGCACACACACACACACACACACACACACACACACACACACATTTAAATAAGTCAATAAAGTTTAATACTTTAGACATTTGGCACTTTAAGTATTCTTTTATTTTGATTGTGTGTGTGAGTTTGTGGGTTATGTGTCCATAATGGCTGCACAAGCCTGGTCTACGGAAAGCTAAAGTTTTAGAGGGATGGAGCTGCCTGATGTGGTTCCTAGGAACCTAGACAAGGTCCTCTGCAAGTGCAGTTTACACACTCAACCACAAAGCTGTCTTTCCAGCTCCCTGGGTGTGTGGGTGGGTGGATTGCTTGGTTAGTTGGTTGGTTCTTTTAAAAAACACGGCCTCATTGCATAGTCCTGGCAAGCCTAGAACTTGAGGTGTAAACCAGGTGGCCTAGAATTTTCTCAATAGACCAGTCTGGTCTTGAACTCACAGAGATCTTACAGCTTCTGGCTCTAGAATGGTGGAATTAAAGATATATACTACCATACTTGGGACTCGCTCTCTCTTTCAAAACAAAAAAAAGTTTTAAGAACAATAATAATAATTAGTAAATAATTATTATTACTATTATCATTATATTTTCATAAAACACTCCACCATAAAAAGAATACTGTGGTTCAGATTTTTAAACTGTAAAAAAGTAATTTTTTAATAATCTGAACATCATAAGACAAAAGCAGAGGCAGAGGCAGGTAGAGTTCTATGAGTAGGAGACAAGCCTGTTGTTTAGGGATCAGATCAACTTTAATTTTAAAATAACATACATATTGCTTTGTAGGGAATAATCTTTCAAGATCTACCTTTCATGGAATGGATTTTTCATAAACAAAATAAGATGGTTAAATCACATGTAAGTCATTAATTATTTTCCATTTTATAAATTAAGACACCAACTGGGAAATGTAAAGGAATACAAGCAGAAAACACATAGATACTTTTAATCCAATTTGGGGGTGATAACCAGTAGCTCTGGGTCTGTTTCTGACACACATCCAGTACCACTGTTGTTTGCCTGTTTCTTTAAATCTGTTTCCTACATTGGTGCCAGAATCCATTATGAACAAGACAGGCTTCCTCCTAGAATAAAAGCAGTAACCTCTCTTAGAGGTTAAAGATTAGAGAAGCCATACGTAGGTCCAAATCATCTGTGGAAACTTTAAATATCTCCTTTCATCTTATCCCTTCCCTCCAAGTTACAAGCTCCAGGGGCTTAGAAAATGCTGAGATAACATTCTTTTGTGGATGGCCAGTCCTAAACACAAAGGGCAAGGTGAGGTCCCTGGGGTTCTGTATTCTGTCTTTCAGGCCCAGAAGCTCCTGGAGTTGCTGCTGGGCCAGAGCTCTAGCAAATCTGCTCTGTCACAGTCCTAAGTGTGCTGGTACTCGCTCCCAGCTCCACCTTCCAGAATACCATTCCTCAGGGACTTTTGAGATTCTTCGTCTTCCCTCAAAGGCTGACTTCTCTGCCTTTTAGAAGTCTTGCTAGGTGTGTTGTCACAAACTCAGGGCTTCCAACAGCAGTCAGAACCACCTTTGCAAAGTTTCTAAAGTTGACCTACTACATAATCTTGAAAAAAGCAACTGAGGATAGGAGAAAATATCCACTATGATAATTTATTAATTTTAAGCATCTATTGTTCTTTTTAAAAATTATATATATATTATATATAAAAATAAAGATTTATTTATTTTATATGAGTACACTGTAGCTGTCTTCAGACACACCAGAAGAGGGCATTACAGATGCTAGTAAGCCACCTTGTGGTTGCTCAGAATTGAACTCAGGCCCTCTAGAAGAGCAGTCAGTGCTCTTAACTGCTGAGCCATCTCTCCAGCCCCTTTAATGATATTTTTATTAATTCATTGGCAATTTAAAACATGCATACTATGTATTTTGATCCCATTCACACAACCCGGTATCCCTGCCCTTTACTCCTCCCTGACTGACCTCTTCCTCCCCACCCTACCCCAGCTTCCTGCCCTCTCCAATTCAGGAATTTTTAATCCATCCGCTGCTAACTTTATTCTCTGTTTTTGAGACAGATTCTCTCTGTGTAATACAGGCTGGCCTCAAACTTTTTTTGTAGTTGTTTTTTGTTTGTGTTTGTTTTTTGTTTTGTTTTTCAAGACAGGGTTTCTCTGTGTAGCGCTGGCTGTCCTGGAACTCACTCTGTAGACCAGGCTGGCCTCGAATTCAGAAATCTGCCTACATATGCCTCCCAAGTACTGGGATTAAAGGTGTGTGCCACCACTGCCCTGTATCTGGCCTCAAACTTAAGAGATTCCCCAGCCTCAGCCTCCCAAGTGCTGAGATTAAAGGTATGCACCACCACACCTAACAGCCAGATAAATTTCTGAAAGAATAACATAGAGAATAAAAATAAAGGAACTAGTCATACTATGGCCCATTACTTTTTTTTTAGATTTATTTATTTTATATATGTATTCATACACACCAGAAGAGGGCATTGGATCCCATCACAGATAGTTCTACCCATATACAAACCTAGATAGATATTCACTTTTTTCTAGGAACAGTGAGCCCTCTTTTACTCTGTTTGTTACTATTTCTCGAGCCACCATGTGTTTGCTGGGAACTGAACTCAGGACCTCCAGAAGAGCAGTCAGA
Source organism: Montemys delectorum (assembly GCA_019843815.1). Lineage (NCBI taxonomy): Eukaryota > Metazoa > Chordata > Mammalia > Rodentia > Muridae > Montemys > Montemys delectorum. The sequence continues at coordinate 8,137 of JADRCD010098793.1, read as the reverse complement.
GCTCCTAACCTTGAGCCATCTCTCCAGCCGGGCACATTGCTTTTATGCCTAAAATGAAAAGTAAATACTAGTGGATTGCCACAAAACTTCATTTTGATACTGATGAATGCCTGACCCAACAGTTTATTTTACATGTATGATTTCCTTGCCTGCAAGTATGTATAAACACCATACATGCAGTGCCAGTAGAGAAAGGAAGAGGGCATCTGATAAGCTGTAGCTTCAGAGTATGTGAACTGCCACGTGGGTGCTGGGAGTTGAGCCCCTGGGTCCTCTGCCAGAGCAACAAGTGCTGAGCCATCTCTCCAGTCCTGACTCTACACTTTATGCCCTACAATACAGCACTCACAGCACTGTCAGACAGATTAGCTCAGCTGAAGGGGGCCCTCAAATGCTCAGTCTCCAAGTAAATGACAGAACTTCTGAAAAGTTAAAAAGAAATCAAGGACAGACTGAAAGGAGGGCAACTTTGTAAAACTAATGTCTTTCCTTTTGTATCTCCTTTTGGATACAATGTCTTCCCATCACTTTCTGGCAATGTACTTAAGGGCTGTACTTCTGTCAGTCAAAAGTGGCTCGCCTAGTGTGTGAGAAGTCCCGGGTTCAAATGCAGACAACAAATAATATTTGCTTCATCTTCTCTCTATCTTTATCTTTTTTTCCCAACTCTGAGTTCCTTTCTCTATATAGTTCTCCCTTTCTTTCTTTCTCCCTTCCTTCCTTCCTTTCTTTCCTCCTCTTTTTTCTCTCTTTCTCCCTCTCTCTTTCCTTTGATTCAGGTCTCTCTATTGTGTAGCTCTGGTCATCCTGGAACTTGCTACGTGAACCAGGCTGCCCTCACACTTGAGAGATCCACCTGTCTCTGCCTCCCAAGTGCTGAGATTGATCAGTTCAGAACAGTGTTGTATTAACCAGCTTCTTGAGTATCCTTGTATCAAATTCTACACATACCCAAACCTAGACATATGTTCACTTTTTTCTACAAACAGTAAACCCTTCATTTGTTACTATTTCTCAATGGGTTGACTTTATTCTCAGGATGCTGCCATGAAGTTCTAGAAGTATGTAACAAAAGTAAACAGAATTACAAAACGAACCCAAAATTATACAAATGAACCCAACCACCCAACTGCAACCATCTCAGAATACTGCAACTCAATTCACTTGCCTTTTATTTTTCGTTTATTCATGTGTCTCCTGGATTTTTTTTCTTTCTTTTTCTTTTTAAGACAAAGTCTCCCCTATGTAGCCCAGGCTGACTCAGAATTCATTAGGGTAATCAGGATAGCCTCAAATTTTCGATCCTTCTGCTTCGGTCTCCCAAGTGCTGGCATTGCAGGTGTGTACCACCACACCTGCGGAGTGTACATTTTAAAGCAAATCTCAGGTACCCTTCCATTTCACCCTTCCTCACCAAAACACTCTTCTATGTCCCCTGTGAAACTCTTCTCTGCTCTTAAGAGCTTCATAGCTCACAAGAGTCTGGTATTCTAGACCCCTCTTTGCCCAAACCCTGGATGCCAGAACTTTCAGAGACTTGACTCTCTAGCATACCCTTCCCCTTTGTACCAATTATGAATTAGCCAGTCATAGGTTGGAGTGTGACTTTGAGCCCCCAGAGCACCTATCAATGTGGTGTGGCAGAATTGTCTCTCTACTTCAGAGTAAAAACATAATGAACTTCCCACCCTAGTGTAATTTCACAAAGGACACCAGGTCATTGTGCATTCGTTTGGAAAAGAGAGTTGCCCTGCAGGTTCCTCTCACTTTCTTCCTGTCCTAGAACTAGCGCTAGAGACCAGGCTGACCTCCAACTCACAGAGATCCTCCTGCTTCTCTCTCTCTAGAGCTTGGATAAAAGTCATGCACCACTAACCTGGTTAAAAATGGCTATATTAACCAGTACAGTAAGAAAGCATTATCTGATCTTTCTACTGCAAAGTTCTCATGAGCTTTTCTATGTTTTAAAGATGGGGTCTAGTCATGTAGTCTCAGTTTACCTGGAACTCCCTATGAAAACCAGGCTGGCCTTGAACTTAGAGATCCACCTGCCTCTGCCACTTGAGGACTGGGATTAAAGTCCTGTGCCACCAACTTCCAGGCCCTCTCTTGAGGTTTTTAACCAGTTGCTGTATCATTTACCTTTCCCATTGCTATGATAAAACAGCCTAACACAAGCAAGCTAAGGGAAAGAGGTTTATTATGATGCACAGTTTGAGGGCACAGCTCAATATGGTGGGTGGAGGTGGAGGGAGAGTCACTTCAGCAGAAGCATAAGGCAGCTAGTCACAGTGTATCCATGGTCACGTAGCAGACAGCAGTGAATGCTGGTTCTCAGCTCACGTTGTCTTTATATCCAGTCCAGGGCCCCAGGCTGCCCACATTCAGGATGTCTTCCCATCTCAATTAACCTAATGTAGGTAATGTTTCACAGACATGTGTAGAGTCTCGTCTCCTGGACCATCCTAGACTCCATCCAATAGACAATGGAGAGTAACCACCAGGCTTGTTCCCATCTATTGGCTGATATCTCCTGAATATTCATGGACCCACAATTCATCAGAAGCTTTGAGGAGAGGATAGTCTAAATCTAGCACTCATAAGAGGAAGGATAAACTTGGCTGTAGAATCTCCCTAAAAAAAAAAAAAAAAAAAAAAGAAAATGTTCCTAGTGCCTGAAATAGCTGTCTCCTGAGAGGCTCTGCCAGTGCCTGACAAATACAGAAGTGGATGCTCACAGCCATCCATTGAACTGAGCACAAGGTCCCCAGTGAGACCCAAGAGAAAGGACCCAAGGAGCTGAAGGGTTTGCAGCCCCATAGGAGGAACAACAATATGAACTAACCAGTACCCCCAGAGCTCCCAAGGACTAAACCACCAACCAAAGAGTACACATGGTGGGACTCATGGCTCCTGCTGCATATATAGCAGAGGATGACCTAGTCAGTCATCAATGGGAGGAGAGGCCCTTGGTCCTTTGAAGGCTCTATGCCCCAGTGTAGGGGAATGCCAGGGCCAGGAAGGGGGAGAGGGTGGATTGGTGGGCAGGGGAAGGGGAGGGAATGGGGGTTTTTCGAAGGGGAAGCCAGGAAAAGGGAGAGCATTTGAAATGTAACTAAAGAAAATATCTAATAAAAAATGTTCCTAGCATCTCAGAATCTTTTGAACTGGGATATTTATGTTCAAATTTCCAAAAGATATCATCATAAAACTTTGAAACAAGAAGGTTCTAAGCCCTTCTAAGTCTCTGTCAAGTGAAGACTGCAAGTCTTTCATTTCAGCTTTTTGTTTGGTGGCCCTCAGAGGTTTAAATAGTCCAAGTTTGGAGAGATGGCCACTCTTCCAGAGGATCCAGATATGAGTTTCAGCGTCCACATGGACACTTACAACCATCTGTAACTCTAGTTTCAAGGGATTCAATGACATCTCTGACATCTGAAGGTATATATGTGATACACAAACACCCATGTAAGCCAAACTGTCACACACATAAAATAAAAATTAAAAATCTAAAAGGTTTTTTTTTTTTTTTTAAGTCTAAGTCCCTTTAGGAGCAGTTGATTCTTTCATTTTGTCATACTGTCATGAGTGTGTATGTGTCAATGTATTTCTCTCGGGCTTTTTATTGCTATGGTGCAACATCATGACCATTAAGAAAGTTGAGGAGGAAAGGGTAATACAGTTTACACTTCCACATCAATACTCATCATCAGAGGAATGTTAGGACAGGAACTCAAGCAGGGCAGAATCCTGGAGGCAGAAGCTGATATATAGGCAATGGAGGAGTGCTGCTTCACATGGCTTGCTCTGCCTGCTTTCTTATAGAATCCAGAACCACCAGTTCAGAGATATCATCACTCACAATGAGCTAGGTCCTTTCCCATCAATCACTGTACTGGCTAGTTTTGTGTGTCAACTTGACACAGGCTGCAGTTATCACAGAGAAGGGAGCTTCAGTTGTGGAAGTGCCTCCATGAGACCCAGCTGTGGGGCATTTTCTCGATCACTGATCAAGGGGGTAGAGCCCCTTGTGAGTGGTGCCATCTCTGGGCTGGAAGTCTTGGGTTCTATAAGAGAGCAGGCTGAGCAAGCCAGGAAAAGCAAGCCAGCAAGAAACATCTCTTCATGGCCTCTGCATCAGCTCCTGCTTCCTGACCTGCTTGAGTTCCAGTCCTGACTTCCTCTAGTAATCAACAGCCATGTAGAAGTAAGCTGAATAAACCCTTTCCTCCCCAACTTGCTTCATGGTCATGATGTTTGTGCAGGAATAGAAACCCTGACTAAGACAAAATTGGTACCAGGAGTGGGGTATTCCTGTGACAACCTGACCATGTTTTGGGGAGGACTGTGGAAGGACTTTGGAACTTTGAGCTAGAAGAGCCACTGTTTGTTAAGAATACTGTGAAATGTCTGTGGGAGCTTGGAAGATCATGTTGAGAACAGTGCAGAAGATGGAGGCCTGGCTTGTGAAATTTCAGAGGGAAGATTAAAGACTCTTACCAGGGCCATGTTGTTTTGATTGTGAAGAATCTGTGGTTCTGGTTAGCTGGGGCTGAAGTATCAGCTGTGATTAACAAGATACCAGAACTACTAAAGTAAAAACTTCACATTACTCGGACTATTGATGCTGATTAGCTGGAGCTAAGAGATTAGTGGTGATTAAGAAAAGACCAGCATCACTGAGGTGACATCTTCTGGGAAGTGTTTTCTGAGCGCACAAAGAGGCTGTGTTCCAGAGATAGCTAAGGTTGTACCTTGTGCTGCAGCAGGACTTGGTAATGTGTAAGAGTCACCCAGGTGGTATTGGTTTTGACAGCATGAAGGGGTCATGAAGAGCAGCTGAGGCTTGGCACAGTGAGAGGCCATAAAAGGCCATTGGTGAAGGTGCACCCTCAGTTTGCAATTGATGGCCCAGGACTGAAGGTGTCATGCAAAGGAGTTGAGGCTTGGCACCTGCTTGAGTTCCAGTCCTGACTTCCTCTAGTAATCAACAGCCATGTAGAAGTAAGCTGAATAAACCCCTTCCTCCCCAACTTGCTTCATGATCATGATGTTTGTGCAGGAATAGAAACCCTGACTAAGACAATCACTAAGTAAGAAAAGCTCTATATGCTGATCCCCCACCCAATCTTTTTGTTGTTTGTTTGGTTTGGTTTTTGTTTGTTTCAAGACAGATTTTCTCCAGGTAATAGCCCTGGCTAACCTAGAACTTACTCTTTCTGTAAACCAGGCTGGCTTCGAATTCACAGAGATCCACCTACCTCTGTTTTCAGAATGTTGGCATTAAAGGAATTTGCCACTACTGCCCAGCTTCACAGCCCAATCTCATGGAGGTGTTTCCTCAATCAAAGTTTCCTCCTCTTAGATGATTATTTGTGTCAAGTTGACACAATTGTACCCAGCACAGTATTCTGGTTAAAATTTTTGGAAAAAACTCTCTCCAAATATACACAGAACCTACACGTTTCTATAAGAAAAAGAAACAATTCTCACCCAGCCTGAAATTAGTTCTGGTTTTCCCTTTAGAGAAGGCTAAGAAGATAGAAACTCTCTTCTCCAGGGATGCGATCTCCATGGAGATGACTATAGCATGATTGCAGAGAGAGTCTGGTAGGACTGGAAGTGGGAGGGAAGGAGACATGCAAAGTGCTGGGCACTCCTTCAGTAGACTTGCATCTGTCACTAAGCAGAGGCCTGCAAGCCATGATTCCCTTGGCTTCTTATCTCCAGGATTGCCTCATCTATTCCTGGAGACCCAGGTGATAAGGATGCGGAGACCACAACATCTGGGGAACTCTGTCATAAGATTCCGAGGCATGTCCACTGATCTTCACCTGGTTGGTCTTGTTCCTTACACTCCTGTAGGTCTCAGAAATGTTGCCTGAAGAATTTAGACACACGATGGAAAGATGGCTCCGAGGGTAAGGATGCTTGATACCAAAGCTGACAACCAGATTGTGATCGTGGGACCACACAGTATAAGGAGAACATCATTTCCTGAAACTTGTCCTCTCACCTCCACATCTCTCTCCCCATAATAAATGAATGTAATAAAAAGTTTTGGCGCCAGGCAGTGGTGGCACATGTCTTTAATCCCAGCACTTGGGAGGCAGAGGCAGGCAGATTTCTGAGTTCAAGGCCAGCCTGGTCTACAGAGTCAGTTCCAGGACAGCCAGGGCTATGCAGAGAAACCTTGTCTCAAAAAACCAAAAAAAAAAAAAAAAAAAAAAAAAAAAAAAAAAAGGAACCAGAAAACATAGCCCATTACTCTGTGAATATGTCTGCATTTTTCTGTCCTCTCTCAAGGTAAGGGTATTAGTTACTTTTCTTTTGTTTAATTATTCTAATTATGTGCACATAAAGTGCAACTGCCCATAGAGATAGGAGGTGTCAGGACCCCCTGGAGCTGGAGTTATAAGTGGTGGTTATAAGCTCCCTGGTGTTGGAGCTAGGAATCAAACACAGGTCCTCAGAAAGAGCAGTATGTGCTTCTAACCACTGAGCAATCTCCAAAGCCCCCTTCTTTTCTTTTAATGTGATAAAATACTATGATCATAAGCAAGGGTTTTGTTTTGTTTGTTTTGTTTTGTTTTGTTTTGTTTGGCTTATGTTTCTAAAGAGAGAGTCTATAACTTGGGGATGGCAGGGAAGCAAGCAGCCAGAGCAAGAAACTGAGAGATCACACCTTCAACTTTGTGTAGAAAGCAGAGAGGGCAAGCTGGATTGGGGTGGGATTATAAACTCTCAAAGTGCTCTCCTACCCATCTGACATAATTCCTTCCAGGAGTCTATCTCCATGTCCTAAAAGTCTCACAATGTCCCTCAAACAATGGGACTAACTTTCCAAATACATGAACTCATGGGAAACAATTTTCTTTCGAAACAACCCAGCAAGTTCCACGTTTGGTCAGAACATGCCTGCTATTCTATGAACACATGCTCACCATGCTGCAGAGGCTAGTAGAAGTCAAGCAATGCTCTGCCTGTCATCTTGAGCTGAGTATGACCTTTCAAGACTGCTTTATACTCCACCATGGCCCCTTTCTGCCATTCTTTTTTGGAGTCTAGAGAAGTGAAGACACATCATGACCAACAAAATATACTAGTGATAGTGCAGAATGAATCATGCAGCTAAGACACAGAGCCAAGGTATGCAAAAGAACAGAGGCTGACAGGGGCCTTCCAGTAAGGGCCTGAGAAACTGAAGGGTGAGGAGCAGTGGGTAGACAGAGACTCAGAGGCAAGGCTTGATGGAAGCTGAAGGACCCCCAAGGAGCCAAGCAGCAAAGTGGGTGATCAAAGAGGACACTAGAAAGAGGGGCTTAGACCTCAGAGGATCCTGGATGAGTGACCCCAGTGCAGATTGCTGGGAACATCTGTATCCTGAGGGTGCCATGGCAACCTTGATCATGACTGGCATCATGAGGAACTCTCAGTCTATTCTACTCCATTTTCCTATATAATAGCTATTCTAGCACTGGCCTGTGGACTAGATAATGAACAATATACAGAGAAGAAGAAAAGTTGAAGATTACAAAGTATATGCCCACACATGCTATCCAGTTCTCCACAGAGACCAGGAAATAATAGGGATGCCTAGAGGACTGAAACTGTAGATTCTCTTAAGATGGGGAAGTGGAACCCACACTAAGAAGAAGCTGTAGATGAAGGATGAAGAGGAAATGTGTACCTGTAATTTGCTATTTTTGTGTTCTCAGATTCCAGAGAGGCTTAATAAGACTAAATAATAAAACCACAAAAATGACCTAATAGCAAACCATTAGATGATGTTTTTAGTTAGAAGAGTCAAGAATAGAACACCGAGATAAGATTTAGAAACAGGACAGGAGGAACTGTGCAGCAGGAAGAAGCCAAGCTCTGATTGGCTGAGAGACATGATGTTTGAAGAATAGAACACTTAGGTGTCCGGATCATAAAACAAACAGATGGGTAATAGATATAGGTAAACGACAGACAGACAGATATCTCTCTGTTTTAATGGCGGTTTAATTAGTTAGCACTCCTTCATATTAAGGATCTCCTTAAAACAAGAAAGCTGAGCAAGCCATGGGGAGCAAGCCAGAATGAAACCTTCCTCCATGACCTCTGCTCCACTTCTTGCCTCCACTCTGACTTT
>JADRCD010098792.1:0-13731 GCA_019843815.1 Montemys delectorum | reverse complement strand
ACACACACACACACACACACACAGAGGCAATGAGTTTAAAGGAGAGTAGGAGGGATATATGGGAGGATTCAGAGGTAGGAGAGGCAGGAAGAAATTATGTAACTATAATATCAAAAATAAAAGAAAATTATAAAACTATTAGACCATAATAAGGAGTATAATAATGTACAGCCAGGTTACAGTGTCTCCATTAGATGCTATCATCTGTACCACAGGAGGCCCAGAGTATTTCAACATGGTTGAAGCACAAGTAAAAGACCTTAAAATAGTCTTCATGCATTCCTTAAAGAGGAAATGAATAAATCCCTCTTAAAAATCCACGAAAACACAAACAGTAGAAGGAAACGAATAAAACCATTCAAGATATGAAAGTGGAAATTTAATAAATTAAGAAAATCCAAACTGAGGGAATCCTAAAGATGTAAACGTTGGATACTCAAACAGGAACCATACAAGCAAGCGTCACCAACAGAATATAACAGATGGAAGAGAGAATCTAAGGCATTGAAGACCTGACAAAAGAAATGGATTGGTCAAAAAAAATGTTATATCTGAAATTATCCTCGTACAAAACATTCAGCAAATCTAGGACACTATTAAAAGACAAAATATAAGAATAATAGGAATAGAAGAAGAAGAAACCCAACTCAAAGTCACAGAAAATATTTTCAACAAAATCATAGACCTAAAGAAGGACATGCCTATTAAGATCCAAGAAGCATATGTAACACCAAATAGACTAGATCAGAAAAGAAAGTCCCCATGCCACATAATAATCAAAACACTAAAAGAACAGAGAAATAATATTAAAAGCTGTAAGGAAAAATGACCAAGTAACATATAAAGGCAAACCTATTAGAATAACTCCTGAATTCTCAATGAGGATGCTAAAAGCCAAAAGGGCCTGGACAGATATGGTGAAGACTCTAAGAGACTAAAGTTGCCAGTTCAAACTATTATGCCCAGCAAAAACTTTCAATAACCATGAAAGGAAAAAATAAGATATTTCATGGAAAAAAAAAACAAATTTAAGCAATATTTATCTACAAATCCAGCCCTATAGAAGGGGCTAGAAGTTAAATTCCACTAAAAGAATGTAACTATATCTAAGAAAAAAACAAAGGTAATATAAAAAAAAAACCCAGACCTGGGCAGAGAGATGGTTTAGCTGATAAGAGCATAGACTGCTCTTCCAGAGGTCCTGAGTTTAATTCCCAAAAACCACATGGTGGCTCACAACCATCTGTAATAGGATCCAATACCCTCTTCTGGTATGTCTGGAGATAGTTCCACTGTACTCATATAAATGCAATTAATAATAATAATAATAATAATAATAATAAACAACTCAATAAAATTCTTGCAAACTGCTTGGCAAGTGTCACATGACTTTACTTCCAGTGCTCAGGAGGCAGAGGCAGGCAGATCTGTGAGTTTGAAGCCAGCCTGGCCTACAGAGCTAGTCCCAGGACAGCCAGGGCTACACAGAGAAACCCTCTCTCGAAACTCCCAAATATCACAGGCATTGCCAAGGTTATTGGCTACTCTCTATAACCTGATCATACTTATACCACTGAACATTGAGAAACTGAGCTGGTGCCCAACTAGAAGCTTCACTCCCTACTGACTAGCTTTCATGGTACTAAAAGGTCCTTTGCCATGATCAGAGGAGGAAAGTAATCATCAATTATTACCCAACTACAAATCTGTGACCTAAAACAGAGACCTGTCAGCAAGATATACCACTGTAATAGTTGCACAAACATTATGGGAATAGTAAACCACTTTTTGATTTGATTTAAGGCACATAGGCTATATGACATTACTAGAGTATCCAATATATTGAGACTAGATAGGCCATAGATCTTGTGGAAAACCTAATACTATTATTTTACTAAAGGTGCATAGCCCTAAAGTAAGTCCAAATGATAAACTGCTATGGCCACGGAGCAGATCATCACTCCACCCTAATAAGAGAGGCTTCTTCTTGCAGTAGATGGGAATTAACACAGAGACCCACACCTAGATCATATACAGAGAGTGAGAAACTCTGGAACACTCAGTTCTAAATGTGGTATCTTCATTAAACCTTTACCCTCAAGCCTCAGGGATCTATGTGGAAAAGGAAGCAGAAAGATTCTAATAAGAGTCAGAGGTGGTGGGCAACACCAAAGAAACAGTATTTTCCAGACACAACAAGACTAACTGATGAACATAGGAACTTAAACAGAGACTTTGAAAGCACCCAGAACACTCAAACAGGTTTAAGCCAGACAAAATCTCAGCACTGAAATTGAGAAGTGAACACAAATCCCTACCCCTAACCAGGAAGCTATTTGCAGTTGTTATCTTCTGGAAATGAGAAAATCAGTTTTCTCCAGTGGAATTGGGTATATCAAGCACACTCCAGGGCAGGTCCTTGGCCCAGGTATAATTGGCCAACATGAAATGTACTCCAATGTTTTTGTTTGTTTGTTTGATATGTGTGAGTGTATTTACAGGCTTTCTTGGTTTTGTTTTTGTCTTAGTTTTGTCTTTAGATTTTGTTTTCATTTGTCTGTTTAGATTTTGGGTTTTAGTTGTTGTTTTTTTCCCTGGCTTTCTTTTTGAGACAGAACATGAAGTTGGGTGTGCAAGGAGATTGTAAGGATCTGGAAAATTGAGGATGAGACAGAATATCATCACTATATATTGTATGAAATAGTTTTTCTTAAAGATTTACTTATTATTATATCTAAGTACACTGTAGCTGTCTTCAGACACACCAGAAGAGGGCGTCATGTCTCATTACAGATGGTTGTGAGCCACCATGTGATTTCTGGGATTTGAACTCAGGACCTTCGCAAGATCAGTCAGTGCTCGTAACCACTGAGCCATCTCTCCAGTCTGAAATAGTTTTAAATTAAAAATAAATATTAAAGATTGAAGACTGGAGAAATTAATGGATCAATAGTTAAGAATATTAGATGTGCTTGTAGACAGCAAGGTTCAGTTCCTAGCACCTACATGGCAGTTCAACCAATTGTAGTCCAGTTCCAGTTGATCTAGCATCCTCTGGGCTCTGCAGGCAGTAGATACACATTGCTAGTCTTTAGTTTTGCCTGTTTGCATTGTCTATGCACTACAGCATATGACTTCATGTCTGGTGCTTTTAGAGGCCAGAGTCAGTGTTAGATCCCCAGCTTGGACTTCACAATGGTGAGCTGCAGTGTGGGTTCTGGATCTCTGAACCTTGAGACTCTGGAAGAGCAGTCAGTACTCTTAAACACTGAGCCATTTCTATAGCCCCCCTTTTAAATTAATTAACTAATTCTCTTGATTTTTCAAGATAGCATTTCTCTGTGTGACCCTGGCTGTCCAGGAATTTGCTCTGTAGACCAGGCTGGCCTTTAACTTAGAGATCTGCTTGCTTCTGCCTCCAGGTAACCCAGGTAAAACCCATACATCACATATATGCAGGCAAAACACTCATAAATATGAATAAAAATAAATTTAAAACCTATTTGAAAATAGATTAAATATTTTTAAATCCTTTATTCTAGCTTTTGAAAGTATAATATATAGGGTTAGGAATACAATTCAGTAGTAAAGTCCTTGCCTAGTAGCTTCAAGTTCCATATTTGATCTTACATATTGCAAAATGAATGTTAAAATAAAAAATATGTACTAATTATGATATATATTCCCTTTACAGTGTAACAAACATTAGACCTTATTCATATCTAAATATAATACCCATAAATCAACCTTAAACTATTGCTCTCTCCCTTTCTTTCCTCAATCCATGACACCAACTCTTCTACTGTCAACATCTATAGAGGCCATTTTTATGATTCTGAATGAAATCATGTGGTCCTTGTCCTTCTGTGATGGTTAATTTCTGGTATTCTCTAAATACAGGCAATTTTTATTTAAAATTATTGTTGTTGTTGTTATTGTTGTTGTTTTGAGACAGGTTCTCTCTCCATAGCCTTGACTGTCTTAGAACTTACTATTATAGACCAGGCTGACCTCAAATTCACAGTGATTCACTGTCACTCCCTCACAAGGGGTTAATGGCATGTATCACCATGCCTGGCATATTTGAAAAAAATTTTTTAAGTGGTTAAATATAATAAGAAAAGGTAGAGAAATAAAAACAACCAAAACAAATATATGTGAATGGGAAATGCAATATATGTATACTTAGCATGTACACGTGGAAGAAAGAATGGGTAGAAGAAATATTTGAAGACATAATGGAGAAAAGTGAAATATACTATGAATAGGAAATAGTAAGAGAAAATATAATGAACAGAAAACACATCGTAAGATAGGAGGATTTTGTAGAGAAAGTTGTGTGTATTTTGAAATAGGATCTCACTAGGTACTCCGGGCTTGCTAGAAACTCATGATAACTGTTGTCTGAAGCTTAAACCACTTGGGTGCTGGTTTTGGATGTGGGCATCCCAATGTCCACCAAGATGATGAGTTTTAACCCAAGAATATCAATAACCACTTTCAATATAAATTACCTAAGCACATCAATCAAAGACAGAGATTCTAATCCCAGATAAAGAAATAATACCTAATGCATACAGCTAGGTCTGATTTGGAATCTTCTTTTATCTATCACTAACTAAATATAAAACCATAAAGGAATGTCTGCCTGAACCTCTATATGAATACTGAAATGCAAACATAGACATAGGTAAGAGAATGAGGAAAGAATACTAGAGTTTGAAGGAATAATTAAACATGTCTAATGGAGGAAGATCATGGTCTTGAGATTAGCCTGGGCCACACAGTGAAACCCTGTCTGAAACACACAGAGACTAGTGAGAGGGTTGAATAAAGAGACACTTGGCACCAAGTTCAGTCCTGACCTGAACTCAATCTTTGGAAGCTACATGGTGGAAGGAAAGAACTGACTCTCACTATTTCCACATACAGACCATGGTATGCATTTCATCCCCAAATAAATAAGTAAATGTAAAATAATAATGATAACAAGCAGGAACACCTAGACCACTGCAAAACTAACATCATTTTATGGCTTTCAGTATCCTGAGCCTGAATTCAGTATTACATGAAACCCAGAAATGGACGTTGTTTAAATGACAGTGAGTCCTTGAATAAAGAGTGTAGTTTAGACATGAGAAATGGAAATAAGATGGCATACATGAGTGAAAATATCACTAAGAATCCCATAACTTTGTATAAAATACATATAATTTTTAATAGAAGAAATATGAATGAGAACTAAAGTTTAGAGATAATGGGAGAAATCCTTTGAGGTTTTGGGGGTGGGTAGTTACTAGAGATTGAACTTCTCAAGTGTTCCATTACTGAGCTATAGCCCAGCTGCTCTTGGGTTTTTATTTATCTATATCTTTGGTTCTATAGCAAAGGAATCAACAACAAAGGTAGCTCAGAAGTGGAAGTGTTCCAGAAGGGAAGCTTAAAGGGATCAAAATCCTGTGGGATTAGAACCTTTCTGGAGTTTCAAACAGTGTTAACAGGACTCAAGCAGATTTCATAGGAGCTTTTCTTCTTTTGTATCCTTCTACATTGTTTCTAGAAGAGGTACAATTCATTACAGTGAGTAGTTTCTGAAAAGAAGATAGAAAATGATAGCCAGAGACATTGGAAAGCACAAAAAGAAAAAAAGAAGAAGAAGAAAGCATTTCTTTATGACTTGCTAGGGCTTTGATCCTAATTAGTATACCAACTTTGGAAACTCAACTACCTTTAAGACTTCCATCCAAGACCCAGACAGATCATTTAGTGGTGTACACCAAAGACATGTCTAAATAGCATTTCTGTAAAAGCTCTGAAAAGTTCTCTGATGTTGGAAACATTATATACAGAAAACTAAAAACAAAACCCAACCAAACAACAAAATTAATGTTCTCCAAAGAGTTAAGTCAGAGAGCCACTAAACACACCCATGTATGAAGTCAAATATCCACTTCTAGACAAAACAATTCCATCTCAAAAATTTTCTCTTACAAAGCTGATTATGATTAGATCCAATGACATCCCTCCTCAGGCCAAGATAACTATGATCAATATTCTATCCTTATACTTTTGCTTTTCCAGGATTTTAGACAAATTTAACTACATCTCATGCCAACTTCTGACCCGGCTTTTCTTAGTACAATGCACAGATATATTTTAGTTTATAATGCATTTGAGATATATTTCAATTGTTGTATAACTCAATAGTTCTCTCCATTCCTGAGTGGTATTTTAGTTTGTTTACTCATCATCAATTGCAAGGCATCTTGGTTATTTCTAGTTATTCATGAATTTTAATAAATTCATATATAATTTTATAAATATTTTTTCAACTTACTTTATGAAAACTGAAATGAATTCTTATACCTAGGAGTAAAAATGCTAGATCATATGTCAAATGTATGCTAAAGAAAAGTACTAACTGAACTCTTTTCTTGTTTCTAAAATGCTGTTGGGAGGGAAGGTCTACTGGGAGACCCCTAGGTGAAACAGAGCACATAAAGTAGTTGTGTATAATAGTTCTCATGTGACCCCTTGGGGTGTTTTAGAAATAAATTGTGACTGTTTTCTCAGTCTTGCTGGTTCTCTCTTGCTTTCCACTTAGTTCACTAAAAGCCAGTTGTCACAGTGGTACCTTAGACAGGGACAACAAGTGAGGGGACTAGATGCCAAAAGCTAGTTGGGTACTTCAATAATGATTTTGATAAACTTTAGCACCTGAGTGAGAAGGCCCCAGAAGAACCTCAGGACATCTTTGGAGTGGAACTAGAAAAGCTCATATTGAGTGAGGTGAGCCAGACCCAGAAAGACTAACATCACATCCATGGCCCCAAACTTCAAATCATCATATAGGATTATATAACCTGGAGTAAATGCAGAAACCAGAAAAGTGAGAATAGACCATTGCTAGGATAGGGGAGAAACAGAAAGGGTAATAGCAAGGTTCAAGTGGTCTGATTGGGAAAGGAAGAAAAATGGGGGGAGGGAGATTTCATTAGGGAGTGAGAAGGAGGGAAGAGGGTAGAATAGCAGTAAGGATGACTTAAAAGTCATAAGAAATCATACTATTAACTACTTAAAAATGCCTACAATACACATAAGTTGATATATAAATATACATATATAGTTTAAGTGAACATTTCCCATCCTGACTGACAGTGTTTCCTCCAAGACCCAAATCTAATGAAACCCCCAACATCAGGCATGAGAAACCCTCTTTTAAGTTATTAATCAGGATTGTCCAAAAGAGTCCCAAAACATTATAGGCTATTGGTATTGCCCTTGCTTGTCCTCAGAGGTGGACAATAAGTCACGGTTGCTGAAAATGCCATGTATTTCAGATAGAATACCCAGAGGCACCTGAGCTGGAACTGACCTGAATGCTTCTTTTCTGAGGCCTAGATTTTA
Source organism: Montemys delectorum (assembly GCA_019843815.1). Lineage (NCBI taxonomy): Eukaryota > Metazoa > Chordata > Mammalia > Rodentia > Muridae > Montemys > Montemys delectorum. Next base: position 6,324 of record JADRCD010098792.1, on the reverse strand, counting down.
TGGTATTAGAGTGAGTGTAACAACCAACAATCTTACCCAGCTATGATATCTATGAACCACAACAACAATCAGCATGGCATGATAACCCTAACAGTGCAGTAGTGACATTTATACCTTGGTGGTAATAAACAGCTCTCTAATTGGACTTAAGACCCACACAAGAGGGAAAGCATGCCTTTTACCGGAAACTTAGCCAACTACTCAGAGCTAGTGGAGTCATAGATCTTGGAGGAGAACCACCAACTATCACTTCACTAAACTAGCATAATATGTAAGTACATTCTAAATATTTGTCCTTATGCCCACAGGTAAGTATAGTTCTCATGCCTCATCGAAGAAACTTCTTTTTGCAATACACACAAAATTATAACCAGTCAAAATGGAGAGCTGTGGAGTCCAGTCTCAATAGACACATCTACAATACAAATCCTACACCTAAGGCTCAGTGCTCTTTGAGAAGGTGGGGGGGGGTGTTGTAAAAGATAAAGGATTAGTTTTCTGTGAGATTGTGTCTCCTAGGAAAGACAAAAGGTATACCATAAAGTCTTACCAACATGACAGCCTAAACATGACCTGAACAAGGAAGGACAACAATATATTTGCTAACATGGATGGAGGGAAGCCCACAAGGTTTCAACCACACAAACGACTACAGACAACTTAAGAAATTCTGAGAGTGGTAAAAAAAAAGCTTCCCCAGAAAAGATGACACCAATTGGCTGTCCAATGGCAAAAGGTCAGCCCTCAAAGTATACACAAAAGTAACAGTATGCAGACTGAGCAAGTTGTATTAATGTATCTAGGAATATATATGTATGTATGCACACACACACACATATGCGTGTAACAATAACTAATGAGAAAAGGGCCATGAATTTTGAAGAGAGCAAGTAGGGTTATATGGGAGGGTTTGAAGAGAGGAAAGGGAAGAAAGAAATGATGTAATTAGAATCTCAAAAATAAAATATTTTTAAAATGAAGCAAGGAGAAAATGTAGTGAAACTAAGAAAACCAATTCCACTTATACTACCATAAAAATTAAATAGATGAACACAAAAATGTACTTTGAAAATCACAAAGAAGTTAAGAACAATCTAGGTAAATTAAACAGCTCACAAAGCCAAGACTTAATACCTTTAAGATGGCAATACTCCCAGGCTGATTTACAGATTGAATGCAGCCCCTTTGCAGAAATAGACCACTCTATTCCAAAAATACATATGAAAATGCAAAAGATATAAAGTAGCCAAAATAATTTTGAAGATCAACATTGAAAGACTCATGTTTTAAAGTTTCAAAATTAACTATATGCAAAGTTTACTATATGTTAAAGTATAGTAATGAAGACTAACTAGTGGGGACTCAGTATGATTAAAAGCCCAGAAATAAATCATTTAATTTATAGTCAACTGAATTTCATTAATGGTGTCAAAATGATTCAGTGTGGAAAGAAGTTTTTTCAATAAATGCAGTTGGGATAACCTAATAGTCACGTGCAAAGACAAAATGAAGTTATGTTACAGTTTTATACTGTATGACAAAATTATTTCAAAATGGAAATAAAAACCAAAAGTACAAAATTCCTAAAGTAAAACCTAGGCACAAATCTTTGTATTACTGAATTAGACAATGGTTTCTTTAAAATGATACATAAATGGCTAGCAAGAAAAGACTATTGCAAACAAAACTGATCTGAAATATGCTATATAGCCAAGGCTATCCTCAAACCTGTGATCCTTCTGCTTCTCTACTGTTCAAAATTAATGTTTGTATTTCAAAGGACCTTGTAAAAGCCAGGATAGTAGAATAAACCTGTCAACCTAGCACTAGGAAGGTAGAGACAAGAGGATCAGGAATTCAAGGCCAGCTTGAACTATATGGCCATTTAAAAAAAGGAAAGAAAAAAAGACAAGGTACTATAAAAGAAGTGAAGGCAAACATGAAGATTCACATCTTTTATAATAGTACTACAAAGGCTGAGGCAGAAGGATCCTAAGTTCAAGAACAGACTAGACTACTTAGCAAGATCCTATATCAAAAAAAAAAAAAAAGTGGAAAAAAAAAACATAGGCTGGGTGGTGGTGGCACATGCCTTTAATCCCAGCACTTGGGAGGCAGAGGCAGGCGGATTTCTGAGTTCGAGGCCGGCCTGGTCTACAGAGTGAGTTCCAGGATAGCCAGGGCTACACAGAGAAACCCTGTCTCAAAAATAAACAAAACAAAAACAAAAACAAAAAGTCTGACAGGTAGAGAAATAGCTCAGTTGGTAAAGTATTTGCCTATGATGATGAAACTCTAGTATTGTATTCCTAGAACCATGTAAATTGTATATTGTGGCTCATATTTGTTATCTCAGTATAAATTAGGGGATAGAGGCAGGAAAATGAGAAGTTCAAGGTCAACCTTGGCTAGGTCAAAGCCAGTCTCCCATAACACTTGCCAGTTTCATATAACACTTTGTGTCAAATTGGGGGTGGGGGAGAGAAAGGAAGGAAAGAGGGAAGGGAGGAGGGAAGGAAGAAGAAAAAAAGGAAGGAAGGGGAAAATTAATAAGAGAAGAAACCCATAGATTTTCAAAAGGAAATTTTGTAAATCAGATTTTTAGAGGGTTATTTATTTTATGTAGGAGAGTATCAGTCGCTGTCTTCAGACACACCAGAAGATGTCATCATGTCCTATTACAGATGGTTGTGAGCGATCATGTGTTTGCTGGGAATTGAACTCAGGACATTTGGAAGAGCAGTCAGTGCTCTTAACCACTGAGCCATCTCTCCAGTCCCTTATAAATTATATTTTTTTTGATAGGATACTAATATTTAGTACTACTTAAAGCAGTCTTATAAACCTCAATGTTTGGGAGGCTGAGGCAGGAGAATTTCTACAAGTTTCAGCCAAATCTGAGATACACTGTGATATCCTGCCTCAGAGAAACAAATAAAATTCTAGGGTGTGCCAAGATGGCTCACTTGCCACTAAGCCTGAAGATCTGAGTTTTATCCCTGGGGCTCACATGGTGAGAGGAGAAAACTTACTCTCACAAGTTGTCTTCTTACTTCTATGCACATATTATATATTTTTTTAAATTCTAAAAATAGAAATCCTTACAAATAATTCAAGGACAAGTATTATAATTAAATTAAGATGGGCAAAGAATCTGCATAGAATTTTGTCCAAGGAAGATAGGCAAACAGTCAATAACCACATAATAAAGAAAGCCTGTAGTCATTATACAAATGCAAATCACAAAGAGAGGCCATATTATATCTTTCAGAGAGTATATAATAATTTAAAATAATAATACAAATGTTCACAAGGATATGGAAAAACTGAAAGCCCTTTAGGTTGCTTTGGGAAATGAAATATGATAAACTGACTTTTAAACAGTTTGGCTGGCTGTTTACTCAGAACATTGTAGACAGAGTTTCTGTGTGGTTCAGGAAGTCTATTACTAAGTGAAACCTTATCTCCATGGAGCTGTAGACGTGGCCCAGTGGTTAAGAGCACTGACTGCTCTTCCAGAGGTCATGAGTTCAACTCCCAGTAACCACGTAGTGGCTCACAACCATCTGTAATGGGATCTGTTGCCTCTTCTGATGTGCCTGAAGGTGTATTCACATATATTAAATGCAATCTTTAAAAAAAAAAAAAAGAAGGCTAGGATTTGAACTCAGGACCCTCGGAAGAACAGTCGGTGCTCTTAATCACTGAGCCATCTCTCCAACCTGCAATTTTTTTTTAATTAGAAAGAAGACTCAGAGAGGTGAGGAGGACATAACATCTGTCCCAACACTGGGAGTAACTGGGACCAGTGGGCCAAGGCACACAGGAACTCCATCAGCCCAGTGGCTCAGGTTCCTTCCTGTCCCACAATACTCAGAGGAAGCTCCACTCCCAAGCGCTCTAATACGCCCAGCATCAGAGGTGAGGAGAACACATCTGTCTCAACATCGGGAGTAACTGGGACCAGCAGGACCCAGGCACACAGGAACTCTGACAGCACAGTGGCTGGGGTTGCTTCTGGTCTGTCTAGGCCAGCTGGTGTCCTGAGCAGACGTTGGGTGCAAACTCTGCAGTCATTCCCAAAACACACAGAGGAAGCTCCACTCCTAGGTGCTCTAACAAGCCCAGAGTCACAGGATCCCAGAATCACAGGATCCCAGAGACAGCTTGACTCTGAAGAGTTCTGACACAACCAGGATCACAGGAAGTTCAGGCTCCAGTCAGATTTAGCAAGGGCAGGTAGCACTAGAGATAACCAGATGATGCCGGGCAAGTGTAAGAATATAAGCAACACAAACCAAGGTTACTTGGCATTATCAGAACCCATTACTCCGACCATTGCAAGTCCTGGACACACCATCACACCGGAAGCAAGATTCAGATTAAAATCACTTCTCATGATGATGATACAGGACTTTAAGAAACACATAAATAGCACCCTCAAAGAAATACAGGAGAACACAGGTAAACAGCTAGAAGCCCTTGAAGAAGAAACACAAAAATCCCTTAAAGAATTACATGAAAACACAATGAAACATGAGAAGGAAATGAGCAAAACCATCCAGAATCTAAAAATGGAAATAGAAACAATAAAGAAATCAGAAAGAGAGACAATCCTGGAGATAGAAAACCTAGGAAAGAAATCAGGAGTCACAGATGCAAGCATCACCAACAGAATACAAGAGATAGAAGAGAGAATCTCAGGGGTAGAAGACACCATAGAAAACATTGACACAACAGTCAACGAAAATGTAAAAAGCTCCTAACCCAAAACATCCAGGAAATCCAGGATGCAATAAGAAGACCAAACCTAAGGATAATAGGTATAGAAGAGAGTGAAGATTCCCAAGGTAATGGGCCAGTAAATATCTTCAACAAAATTATAGAAGAAAACTTCCCTATCCTAAAGAAAGAGATGCCCATGAACATACAAGAAGCCTACAGAACTCCAAATAGACTGGACCAGAAAAGAAATTCCTCCTGTCACATAATAATAAAAACACCAAATGCACTAAACAAAGAACTTTAAAAGCAGTAAGGGAAAAAGGTCAAGTAACATATAAAGGCAGGCCTATCAGAATTACACCAGACTTCTCACCAGAGACTATGAAAGCTAGAAGATCCTGGGCAGATGTCATACAGACCCTCCAGGAACACAAATGTCAGCCCAGACTACTATACCCAGCAAAACTCTCAATTACCATAGATGGAAAAAACAAGATATTCCATGACAAAACAAAAATTTACACAATATCTTTCCACAAGTCCAGCCCTACAAAGGATAATAGATGGAAAACATCAACATAAGGAACAAAACTACACCCTAGAAGAAGCAAGAAAGTAATCTTTCAACAAATCCACACAAATCTAATTCCACCTCTTACAACAAAAACAACAGGAAGTGACAATTACTTTTTCTCAATAATATCTTAATATGAAAATTAATATTACCAACATATGTTAAGTAATTGAAATCCAAAAATATGAGGAATTAGAAATTTATTGATTGTCATCCAATGGTCTCTCTAATTTGGTAATTGGAGAAATAGGTCCAATATTATACAATCCATATACACTTTCAGCTTGTTTGTTCATGACGATGTCTTGCTGTGTACAACATAATGGTCTTGAGATCTTGCTTCTCCTATCTCAGCCTCTCTATCAGTAGTATTGTTTATTTCATGTTTTTACACTATACTATGGTTTTCAGAACAGCTTACATATTTTAAAAGTATTTATATACACAAAAGAAATGTAGACAATTAAATTGGGAGGGGGCTTGTAAGAGAACAACAAAGAGTGAGACTGAATGCTTTGCCTGATGTTTGTAACTCTTGTATCAAGTTACCACAGTAAGAGCCGAGATTTTAAGCTCTACTAAATACAAAACAAACAAACAAAATCACTTTATATATTTATGTTCATTTAAGAAAATATTAGTAATGATGTATTATTTTGAAATATACAGTTAATATATTTGGAGTTATTTAAAATTTATATTGAGAAAAATGTATGTATTTTTAGTATTGCTGTAGACAAGCATCTACATAAGACTGTTAAATTGATTGTTGTTTTATATCAAACAACTTTTATAATACTCATTTTTATTGGTATAATATTTTATAAATTTTAAAGAATATGACACAAAAGATATTGTAGGTATTGAAGGGGGGTCTCTGGGAGGAGTTGGGGTACAAAAGGAAAACAAGAATGTGATTTAATTCTACTTATTTAAAATATTTTTAAATGTTAACGAATTCAGATAAATTGAAATCATGTATCTTTTATCATTATAATGCAATAAAACTTTAAAAAAAGAAAAAA
>JADRCD010098791.1:0-39710 GCA_019843815.1 Montemys delectorum | reverse complement strand
TTATTATTATTATTATTATTATTATTATTATTATTATTATTTTATCTTAGGTTAATGGCAATCTCAGAAATAAGCCTAACTTTAAACTTAGAGGAAAAGTATTACGATTCATGTGGGAGGTAATGCAGGGCTGTCAACACAAGAAAAGATCATGGGGTAAAGAATATATTTACCTGAGAACTTGTAATGTTTAGTAAAAGTCACTACAGAGAACATTTACTATAAATGGGCTTGCAATTATATGAAGGTACATTATCAGATCTAGTTGAGACCCCAAGGTGTTGCAGATACAAGGACTATGAGACATTAATGGAGAGAAATAGGTGAGGAGTGCAGATTGTCTGATCCTTGAAGACAAATTGTGCTGCAAAAAAAAAAAAAAAAAAATAGAGTTGGGTAAGTAGGGCTACCAAAATCTGTTGTCATCTAGAAGCTTGTCTCATTTAGCAATTTTTTTATGAAATATTTTTATTAATCATTTTATTCATTTACATTTTTAATTTACATATCATATAATATCTCCTTTCCAAGGTTCCCCTCCAAAAAAATAATAAAATAAAATAAAAAAACAAAAACAAAAACAAATCCCTGTTCCCTCCCCCCTCCCCCTGTTCTCCACCCTACCCTCTCATGCTTACTGACCCTGGCATTCCCCTACACTGGGGCATAGAACCTTCACAGGGCCAAAGGCCTCTCCTCCCATTGATGACCTACTTGGCCATCCTCTGCTATACATATGCTGCTGGAGCCATTAGTCCCACCATGTGTAATCTTTGGTTGGTGGTTTAGTCCCTGGGAGCTCTGAAGGTACTAGGCAGTTCATATTGTTGTTTGTCTTATGGTACTGCAAGCCCTTCAGCTCCTTTGGTCCTTTCTCTAGCTCCTTCACTGGGGACCCTGTGCTCAGTCCAATGAATGGCTGTGAGCCTCTACTTCTGTATTAGTCAGGCACTGGCAGAGCCTCTCAGGAGACAGCTATATCAGACTCCTGTCATCCAGCACTTGCTGGCATCCACAATAGCGTCTGGATTTGATGGTTGAATATGGGAATGGATTTTGAGTGTTTTGATCTGATTGCATTTATGCCATTCTTCCATTTTTAAATAAAAAAGGATATAACTTACTTTTGATTTACAGGTATCTACAGCTAAGATAAAGAGAGCTTTTGATTTATACTGTTTTTTTATAATAGGATATTAACATCTTATCTTGGAGATTGAACAAGAATAAGGTTAACAGTGATGTGTTTGTTTGTTAAGTTAAACAAATGTTAGAGAGATTTGATTAGTTTCTATTGTCAATTTGATATGGTTTAGTTTCAGTATGAAAGAGGGAATCTCAGTTAAGTATTGCCTTTACCAGACTGGGCAGTAAGAGACTGTTTTGATTGGTGACTGAGATGTGACATCTGGTCCACTGATAGATAGCATTTTCATTAGGTAGGAGAGCCTGATCTGTCTATGAAAGCTAGTAGAGAATGCCATAGACTGAGCCAAATAGTGTTCCTTCATGGCTTCAGTTTCTGTTTAAGTTCCTGCCCTGAATTACTTTGATGATGGATTATAACTATCCACAACTGTGACCATTGTGAACTGTGAACTGTGAGCCCAATAAAAACTTTTCTTTCCAAGTTGTTTTTGGTCAGAGGGTGCTTGTCTTTTTTTGTTGTTGTTGCTTGTTTGTTTGTTTCACATCAACAGAGTAGCAAGTATAACTAGGAATTTTTGTATAATATGTATGATATCTCTTGGCAGGTTCAGTGTACTATGGCAATGAGAAATGTTTAACAGGAATCACCAACCTCTTTCTTTGTGGATTTGATATTTTAAGCAGTAATGAAAGCATTCTCTTCTTATTCAACCATTCTCTAAAAAAATTAATGTAGATTATTCTTTTTCACATTTTTCTGCAATGCTAACATGTGCACTGGTGCAAGTCTCCCCAAATAAGGAGTCCACTGACTATACCTTGTTAGTCAGGAAACCATATCCAAAAATACCAACGAACATTCATTTACTAAGATCCAAGTAAACACTCATGATTTGTTCCTGGGAATGTAAACTGAGGCAAGACACTAGCTCAGCACTTAAGACTAAAAACAGCAGTCTTGTAATATAGAATAGCATTAATGTGGGTAAGTGAATGGTTATTTTGTTTCAGTGACAAACTGACACTAGTATGTGTCTAATATTTGAAGATTCATTTTGTCTCATGGAATTTAAGTAAGGCTTATTATCATTTCGTGTCATTATATTGAACTACAGATAGAATCCTAAATGTACAGTGTTATGTTGATCTCTATTTCCACTGAATAAATCAATTTAAGAAACTACAGCACAAATCCAGTTCCATATATTGAGGGACTGTTTTGACAGCAAAGGTCATAGAATTAAAAAATGGTCTCATTTAAAACAGAACATGTGCAGCCTGTTTCTGTGTAGTTATTGAATAATAGGACTCACCTGTCCAGCATGACTTTTATGCCTTTGCAGCTAAAGCCAACAGGCTGAATCAGATACACTTTCAAGGCTTCTCACTGTCATATAACTCTTCAAGATTGATTCAATATATATTTAAGAGGCATAATTCAAAAATCAGAAGGTAGAGGCATTCATAGAATTGTGAATATAAATCATTTCTGATATATTTACAGATGTGGATGGGTTGTGGACATTGAGCTTTGGATTTATTATCTTTTGTCAATTTTTATGAAGAAGAATACAGAATTCTTCAATATATTAAGCTTACTGATATTTTTATTTTATTATATTAGCAAAGTGTTGGATGCTATTGACAGATATTTTGATATACATCATTAAGAACCAGCATACTTGGGATAACAACAATGCCATTTCTTTCATAGACAAATGTAGTTTGTCTATTGTCAGTAGTCAAGGTGTTTTTAAATTTGATCTGTTTTAGTAACTTTCAGGTTATAAGGCCTTAGAATTAGAAAAAAATGTAAGAAAATTAAATTCTGAAGGGAAAGTTTTGTGTGGGAGGGGTGAGATCATGGCATATTTTTGATATTCTTAACCTAGATGCACTTGCAACACATTTATGGTTTTTAATCCCTTTGACCCCTCCAGTTTAACTGGGCATGCAATGAAAGGAATTTTAAACTGGACATTTTGATGTGTCATATTTTTCTGTTTTTTTCAGTCAACAGTTTACCATATTGTACTTTTTATACCATATTCTACTTCCATTTTATTTCATTTTAAATAAACATAATAAAAAGGATGATGAAAATACCTAGTGTCATAATATCGATATGAGAAATTAAGTATGATCTTCCTAAGTATGATCTTCTAAGTATGGTAAAAATTAAACTTATCTTTATTTTTATTAACAACTGTAGGAATATCCCTACACATCTAACTTAAAACAATTAGAAAAGTCATGGTATAAAATATGGATTGTATTAATAAAACTTTGTTATTCACATAGACTGTTGGTACTCATTGAAAAATGGAAGCACCAATCAAATTGTGCGTATTCCTGCTACTTTTGTCTGTCAGTAGTTACCTCACTGTGCCACTGCAGGTAACCATGAATTCTTTCTGTATTATTAGATATTTTCTTTATTTACATTTCAAATATTACCCCCTATTCTCTTTCCCCTCTGAAAACTACATATCCCACCCCCCTTCCCCCTGCTCACGAACCTACCCACTCCTGCTTTCCTGTCCTGGCATTCTCCTACACTGGGGCATTGAGCCTTCATAAGACCAAGGCCCTCTCCTCCCATTGATGTCTGACAAGTCCATCATCTGCTACACATGCAGCTGGAGCCATAGGTCTCTTCATGTGTATTCTTTGGTTGATGGTTTAATCCCTGGGAGCTCTGGGGGTACTGGTTGGTGGATATTGTTGTTCCTCCTATAGGGCTGCAAATGGTTTTAGCTCCTTTGTCAAAGATCAAGTGACCATAGGTGTATGGGTTCATTTCTGGGTCTTCCATTCTATTCCATTGATCTACCTGTCTGACACTATACTAGTACTGTGCAGTTTTTATCACTATTGTTCTGCAGTACTGCTTGAGGTCAGGGATGGTGATTCTGCCAGAAGTTCCTTTATTTTTGAGAATAGTTTTCAATATCCTGGGTATTTTATTATTCCTTCTCAATTTGAAAATTGCATTCTCTTTAGTCTGTTACATCTGCCTGACCTTTGAAGTTGTTTTCAGTAGATGGTGAATTGGAGAGTATATCTAGGCCAGGCTGTCTTGTCACAGCAACTGTGATTTCTTTTCTGATAAGTGCTATGGAAAGTATGGAACATTGCATTTGTTTAAGACACAAAAACTGTTGTTTATTTTTTAAGCAAAAATGAAATTTTACTAGCAATGGGAGATTGCATGTGTAGAAAAAGATAAAAAATTTAACATTAACATAATTCTATGAAATCTGGTGGTATACCACACAAAAGCATAAAATAACTTTTCCTCACTAAAAGATATAAAGCATCATAGCTGAACACTGTACTACTCTATCTAACTTCATAGATTTCAATTATGCGTTATGCCTGTTTACTCTGACTTCACAGTTTTGCTCCATTTGATCTTTGACTATTGATGCATAAATTAAGATCAGAGAAAAATCATACAGGACACTCAGGACATGGTTGTAGATGTTTCACACCTATGTAATACCCTATTCTTTCAGAGATCCTAGCTCATCCTTTGTCTGATTTATTAATTTTTTTCTCCTTTTTGCTCTAAATCTTTGAATTTGTACACTGATTTTTGTTTTTATCTGTTGACCTTCTGTTTGTGTACATTTATATGGTGAGTGCTTGTTTTGTGTGTGTGTGTGTGTGTGTGTATGTATTTGTGTAGTTGCATATGTATGTACATATATGCATGCACTTATGCATGTGAAGGCCTTAGGTTGATTTCAGGAGTTTTTCCTTTTTTGTTGATGCAGGGCCTTTCAAATGAATACAAAGCTCCTTGTTTTTACTAATCTGCTGTCTCTGCCTTTGGAGAACGTGTTGGAATTGCAATAGGCTGCCATACCCACCCAGCATTTGTGTGTTTTTTGGAGATAAGAAAGTCTAGTTTTAATGCTTAGATAGCAAGCATTTTATCTACTTAATTGTCTTCAAAGCCCTGATTTGTATTTTCCTATTTGACCCTTGCTTGTTCTATGGATGAAGGCCGGACACCATTCTCACTTTTCCTGAACATTTCAGTTCTGGTTCCCAGTTCCAGATCATTCTCTGACCTGTCCCTGTTCCCTTTCAATAGCTACCTGAAATCTCCTGGTGAGCATAAAGTTCTTAGTACTTCGAATGCAATACAGCTGACAAACATCTACTTTAAAAAGAAAACCGTGGCAGAACTTTTAGAAAAACAAGGTAGTTCCATAAAAAGTAGGCATTTAAAAATACAGACCATATGAACACATTCAAATGTGAATATCCATCCACATTTCAGACAGTTGAGAAATTCACCACAGAGTTGCCTTTGTGACTTCAGCGTTTCTGATTTGCAATGCACAGAGATACCTGCAAGCTAGCAAGCTGAGAAGAGAGATAGCTTTGCTATGGTAGTGACACTTTCTACTTCACAGCTTTAATTAAAGCAGATGGCTTCTGCGAAGATCCTTTTAATTTACATAGAATACATGACTAAAATGAAGACTTTCATTCTGTAAAAAGCTTTTGCTGACCGGGAAAATGAGGCCAAGCTTCCCAACTTCATTTAAGTCCTTTGAAATTTTAAACCTTTACATTTGAAGTGCTTCTTACAGTGTCTCTTGAGCTAGGATTTCTGTATAGATTTGCACATGACAACTGAATAGCTAGGGAAGAAATAAGGTGGACAATTGTCCAGTCTTTGATTCATATGGTAGATTCTGTCAAGACTCCTCATCAAGAAGTGAAACAGTGTATGTAAAAAGCATTCACATAAGCCTGGGTATCTATAGACCTGACTCAAAAGAATTATCTCCCGAATTCTCTTAGAAGATTGTAACATTCTCTCCCACATATCATTTAACTATGAAAAATCCTAGTTATATTTTAAAGACCAGGGATTGTTATTGTATATTTTGTGAAACTTCTATTTTAAGTTTTTTTTTCTACCCACTGGTTCTTTGTAAGATTTATGATATTTGATTTTGTGAATAATTCATCAACCTAGGTGATACAAAATGATATCCTTTGTTGGTAGGATTGCAAGCTGGTATAACCACTCTGGAAATTAGTCTGGAGGTTCCTCAGAAAATTGGACATAGTATTACTTGAGGACCCAGCTATAACTCTCTTTAGCATGTACTCAAAAGATGCTCCAGGACACATGCTACCCTATGGTCATAGCAGCCATATTTATAATAGCCAGAAGTTGGAAAGAACCCAGATGTCCCTCAACAGAGGAATGGATACAGAAAATGTGGTACATTTACACTCAGCTACTAAAAACAATGACTTCATGAAATTCTTAGGCAAGTGGATGGAACTAGAAAATATCATCCTCAGTGAGGTAACCCAGTCACAAAAGAACACACATGGTATGATCAACTGTTAAATGAACATTAGCCCAAAAGATCAGAATACCCAAGATATAATTCACAGACTATATGAAGCTCAAGAAGAAGGAAGATCAAAGAGTGGGTGTTTTACTCCTTCTTAGAAGGGAATAAAATACTCATGAGAGGTAGAGTGTAGGAGAAATTTGGGAGGAAGAGAAGAAAGAGGGGGAAAAGGGGGCAGGATTAGGTATGAAAGAAGATGGAAATGATATATAGAGGGTTAGGAATTTGAGCAGAGGTATGTAACGATGAGAGGCAGTGAAGCAGGACTCAATTTCAGAACTAGTCTTTACTTTGCCTAGTGAATGGTTCAGGCTTTCTATTTTTAAACTAGGCTGTGTTTCAGTATGTACAATGGTATTTCAAATGAATTTGCAAGTTGCTCTTTCTAACTCTATGAAGAATTGAGTGGGAATTTTGATGAGGATTGCATTGAGTCTGTAGATTGCTTTTGACAAGATGACCATTTTACTATATTAATCCTACCAGTCCATGAGCATGAAGTATTTTTCCATCTTCTGAGATCTTCTTCGATTTTCTTCTTCAGAGACTTGAAGTTCTTGTCATACAAATCTTTTACTTGCTTAGTTAGAGTCACACCAAGGTCAAGTAGGCTTCATCCCAGGAATGCAGGGATGGCTCAATATACTGAAATCTATCAACATAATCTACTACATAAACAAACTCAAAAAAACACATAATCATCTTATTAGATGCTGAGAAAGCTTTTGACAAAATCCAACACCCCTTCATGGTAAAAGTCCTGGAAAGAGCAGGACTTCAAAGTACATACTTAAACATAGTAAAAGCAATATACAGCAAAACCAGTAGCCAACATCAAACTAAATGGAGAACTTGAAGCAATCCTACTAAAATCAGGGACTAGACAAGGTTGCCCACTCTCTCTCTACCTATTCAATATCGTACTCCAAGTCCTATCCAGAGCAATTAGACAACAAAAGGAGGTCAAAAGGATACAAATTGGAAAGGAAGAAGTCAAAATATTACTATTTCTTGCTGGACAATCGCACCACCTCATGCCCAAATAAGGAGTTGTTTTTCTCTGGATGCACACTCCCGCCAGCACCATTACCAGGTGCGGCTCTCAGCTTACTACAGTTCCCCCTTTTTGTTTATAAGCGAAACAGGTCTGAACCCAGTAAGCAAGGACATTGTATGAGCTATTTTTAGCCCAACCCATCCGACGCTGATTTTTCCTGGGGCAGGTCATAAAAGGAAAGGTTGGGGGATAGGGCAGTGCCAACCTGCATGCCTACAGACGTGCTCGTCTCGGGTACTTTGACTCCGAGGGCGGTGCCACGCCTCACAGCCTGAACGCGATGAGATCAAGCTTTTATGGCCACAAGCCAAGCTTGAGGGGACTGTCAAGCCTCTAAGGCATAAAAGGCTCGTGTCATTATGGCAACATCGGCTTTTCGGGTTTGGACCATACGGCAGAGACAAAACAGGCAACCAATGAAGGCAATAACCAGGACTACAGCCAGGACCCCTATGCTTGCCCACTCTTTCAGATGATTCATGGCTTGATGGATCCATGCAGTCAATCCCTCTGCCATAGTGGGGTCCACCCTGGTGGAGTTAACATGAACTATTGCGAATCTCAATTCCCTCAGGGTCTCTTTGAACTCCAAACTCCAATTCTGTAACAAGAGCTGTGACAAGATTTTAGACATATTTGCAGCACGTGTAAAACTATGATAATGGATGGAAGTAACACATAAGCCAGTCATTTTCCATTCGCAGCCTAACTGTGCTAGCTGCCAGAGGGTGTCCACTTGCTCCTGCACTAGGTCAGTTCGTTCATTGACCAACATCAAACCTCCCTTTATCTGAGAGTTGATGGAAGCCTGTACGTCCAGAGCAGTAGCCACACCTGCGGATAAGTTATTCAGGGTTTCTGCAGTTTGTATGGAATTAGTCAAGGCAAGAGCTGAGGCAGTGGCAGTGGCACGCATGGTCACCATAGCAATAATTGCAACGATGACTGCAGAAATACCAAAATCTCTTTTTTGTCTAAACAATTGTAAACTGCTAGGGGCCTCAACAGGCATTGGCACATTATGAAGCATGCGAGTAACAATCGCATACCGGTAGAGGGTGGCATTCCAGCACAACATATAAAAACAAGTCTGAGGAGTACACAGCAATTTATTTTATAAAATGGAACTATCATTGCTGACTAACCACAGGAACGAAGGCCAGACACAAACCGGGGTGAGTGGAAAATCGGTCTGGCCTGCTTCCTGGTAAGAGACTTGAGTTGTCTGCCAAGAGAAACTGCTAGACAGACTTCCTGAACTTAAGCTATTGCTGAACTGTCCTTTCCAATCGAAGGTTAAAGCTCCCTTGCCGAAACTCCCTCCACCTATCATGGCCATAGGAGACAAATCAGTACAGCTCACATTAACACCGCAAAGAAGCCATAAATCAAGAGGACTAGCACTACTCTTATCTGGATTCATACTAGTAAAGTCAGGGCCAGGATAGGTTGCATTAAATTCTACATTAATTTGTGGCAAGAAAGAGAAATAGCCATCTACGGCCCACATGGACATCCTACCTTGACAGCCTGTCCATGGAAGTGGGCCGCTATCTTCCGTGACACCTTGGCAATAAAGGGGCCCACCGAGGTTGAATAGGAGGGTTTGTATGGCCCTCTTGACTGGGCCACGAGCCTAACATAACCGAAGCATTGGCTATAACATTAGAATCAGTACCCCAATATGCCTCCTTCAGCCATGCGGCAGATTGATTATAGATCTTTATGCAGCTACTTATATCTGAAATATTGCTCAGCAAAAGAAAGCACAAGCTGCCCTTTAACTCAAAACTTCTATTGCTTTCTATGCTACTAACTTGATCATCATAGGGCAGATAGGCTAATCCCAGGCTTCTGCTAGTATTAAACAGGCAAGGGAACACTTGTGCATTATACATCACTGGCATTGGCTTCGGGAACACAGACAGGATCCCCCATCGCGGCTCTGTCATCGCAGGATTTGCCATCAAGAGGAGGGACAGGAGGATCAGCCACGTTGCTTCGCCGCACCAGGCGTTCCAGAACCCAAATGGGATCATTACGGTCCTGTGGAAACACACAGATAGATCCTCTTGCCCAAGTTAACACTGAGTCAGGGCCACACCATCGCCCTGTAAGGATATCCTTCCATTTCAAATAGCCTCTATAATTTAAGGGTCCGGCACAGTGCCAATCGGCACTGGACCGCCCATCAACATCCAATTGTAAAAAATTTAAAGTAAAAAGCGCTAAGGATATCCTTTCTTTTGGGATATGGCCTTTGCCAATTCCCCCTTTTTGTTTTAAAAGACATTCTTTAAGAGTGCGGTGAGCACGTCCTACAATGCCTTGTCCCTGTGGGTTATAGGGGAGGCCATGTTTCAGATCCACATCCATCTGCTTGCAAAATGATTTAAATGAAGCAGCAGTATAGCCAGGTCCGTTATCAGTCTTAATTAAGGAAGGCTTGCCCCAGCCAGTTTTAGAGCCATCTATATAAATTATGGCAGCTCCAGCAATAGGCTGAATCTTGGTTACTCTGGGGATGGGCTTCAAAAAATTGAATCAAAGGATTCCGAGGGTAATGATTGTCAAATACTCCTGCAAAGCCACACTTTAATATTGCCCAATCATCTACTACAGCACACAAAGTTTGCACTTGGCTGGAATTATAGGGTACTACTATATTAGATGGCTGTGCATCAAAGTGTTGTATGCTCTGTTATATACCCTCCATTGCCAAGGCAGCCACAGCTGCTGGATAATACTCGACTGTTTTTGCAATGGAAATCTTAGGATGTATCCATTTCATAGGCCCAGACTGCCATATGACCGCAGTGGGTTGAGCTCTGGTTTTTAGGATTAGTAAATCAAAATCTTTCTCTGACTCATACCGTTTCAGGCAGGCCTTTGACAATTCCTTTCCTACCATACATAAGGCTGCATGACCTTCAATTGTAAAATGTCTAGGAGAATCCAAAGCAGGATTCCTCATAAGATATCATATAATGGCTGCAATTGATAATTTGGAATTTTTAAGTAGGGTATAATCCAATTTATATCTCCTAATAATTTCTGAAAATCATTAAGGGTTTTTAAATCATCTTTTCTAATCTCTATCTTCTGAGGAGCAACCTCAATGGGTCCAATTCTGGCTCCTAAATAGGAAACTATCTGATCTTGCTGAACTTTCTCTGGGACGATAAACAACCCAAAGGATCTCAGACCTTCTACTAGCAAGGCGTAGGCCTCTCTCAGCTCCTTCTCATTTCTATGAGCCATCCTCCAGGCAGCTCCTCACTAACTTCAAGACTGGTCTCACTCCTCCCTTCAGGGTTCCCTGCTCCCAAGCAAAGTCCTAATCACGACCTAGCTTGTCCCAGCAAGGAGCAGTAAGGCTGCCAGACACTGTAAACCACGGGGCGGCAGTATCACATTCCTCCAAAAATCTTTCTAAGGTGGACTTCTCGATCTTTAGGTTTTTAGATAAAAGCAGCTCCTGAAGAGTCAAAAAAATTAGGTGTGAATATGAAGCCCCCATCATAAAATTTTCCCTGAACTACTTTCACCTTTGGTTCACAGCTCTGCGAACTTTCCTCCACTCTCTCTTTGAACTACTTTCACTTTCGGTTCGCTGCTTTCTTCAGCTTCTAAGCTTAGAGTTTGCTGCTATACCACGGACCTCTCTACTTTCACTTTCTCTACGCTCTTACTCGCTGCTTGCCACAGTCCTTTTCTCACTGCTTTTACCGCAGACTTTCGCCGTGGACTTTCGTTTTGTCTCCTTCCGAAAACTTTTCTCTCTTGCCGCTTTTACCTCGGACTTTTGTCTTGTCTCCTTCCAAGAACCTTTTACTTAGGCCCAATACTTACCGGGCACTTTACCAATCAGTCGCCCTGTCTGCCAAGAGTTCTGGAACCTCACGGGACGCTTCACCATGTGTTTTTCCCCCGTCCGGGCCACCACAATGTCCGGCACAGTCCCCAACCAGCAGAGAGGCAAACGCAGGACAATCAGGTTCCTTCTCAAGGCAGTTTAATCAGGAGTTGCTTCTTTCCAAGCAGTGACCCCGACCCTGCCTGGGTTTAGGGCTTATTGCATGCCAATCATCGAAAGCCACATATCGTCTCTCCAGAGGTCCCTGTTCGGTCACCAGATCTTGCCGGACAATCGGACCACCTCATGCCCAAATAAGGAGTTGTTTTTCTCAGGATGCACACTCCCGCCGGCGCCATTACCAGGTGCGGCTCTCAGCTTACTACAACTGTTTACAGATGATATAATAGTATACTTAAGTGACACCAAAAATTCTACCAGAGAACTCCTACAGCTGATAAACAACTTCAGCAAAATGGCTGGATGTAAAACTAACTCAAACAAATCAGTAGCTTTCCTATACTCAAAGAATAAATAGGCTGAGAAAGAAATTAGGGAAATGACACCCTTCAAAATAGTCACAAATAATATAAAATACCTTGGTATGACACTAATCAAGCAAGTGAAAGATCTGTATGACAAGAACTTCAAGTCCCTGAAGAAAGAAATCGAAGAAGATCTCAGAAGATGGAAAAATATCCCATGCTCATGGATTGGTAGAATTAATGTAGTAAGATGGCCATACTTAGTTCTGTTTAGATGGTTTACCTGATCCTGACTTAACTCTGGTACCTGGTTTCTGTCTAGAAAATTGTCCATTTCATCCATATTTTCCAGTTTTGTTGGATATAGGCTTTTGAAGTAGGATCTGATGATTTTTTTGAATTTACTCAGTTTCTGTTGTTATGTTTCCCTTTTCATTTTTTATTTTGTTAATTTGGATACTATATCTGTGCCCACTGGTTAGTCTGACTAAGGGGTTTATTGATCTATCAAAAACTATTCTCAACAATAAAAGAACTTCTAGGGGAATCACCATTCCTGACCTCAAGCTATATTACAGAGCAATTGTGAAAAAAACAAAGAAACAACAACAGCAACAACAACAACAACAAAAGAAAAACAAACAAACAAACTGCATACTATTGTTACAATGACAGGCAGGTAGATGAATGGAATAGAATGGAAGACCCAGAAATGAACCCACATACCTATTGTCACTTGATCTTAGACAAAGGAGCTAAAATCATACAGTGGAAAAAAATAGCATTTTCAACAAATGGTGTTGGGCATGTAGAAGAATGCACACTGATCCATTCTTGTCTTCTTGTACAAAGCTCAAGTACAAATGGATCAATTACCTCCACTTAAAACCATATATACTGTAACTAATAGAAGAGAAAGTTGCGAAAAGCCTTGAACACATGGGCACAGGAGAAATTTTCCTGAACAGAAAGAACACCAATGGCTTATATTCTAAAACTAACAATCGACAAATGAGACCTCATAAAATTACAAAGCTTTTGTTAGGCATAAGACACTATCAATAGGACAAAATGACAACCAACAGATTGAGAAAAGATCTTTACCAGTCTTACATCTGACAGAAGGCTAATATCCAATACATACAAAGAACTCAAGAAGTTAAGACTCCAGAGACCCAAAGAATTCTTAACTGGGGAATAACAAATGGCCATGAAGCACCAAAAGAAATGTTCAACATCCTTAGTTATCAGAGAAATGCAAATCAAAATGACCCTGAGATTCTACCTCACACCAGTCAGAATGACTAGGATCAAAAACTCAGGTGCTGTTGAGGATGTGGAGAAAGAGGAACACTCCTTCATTGCTGGTGGAATTGCAAGCTGGTACAACCACTCTGGAAATCAGTTCCTCAGAAAATTGGACATAGTACTACCTGAGGACCTAGCTATACCACTGCCAGGCATATACTCAAAAAATGATCCAACATATAACAAGGACACATGCTCAACTATGTTAATATCAGCCTGACTTACAATAGCCAGAAGCTGGAAAGAACCCAGATGTCCTTCCACAGAGGAATGGAAACAGAAAATGTGCTTTACATTTATAAAATGGAGTAGTATTCAGCTATTGAAAACAATGACTTCATGAAATTCTTAGGCAAATGGATGGAACTTGAAAATATCATCCTAAGTAAGGTAACCCAACCACAAAAGAACATACATGGTATGCACTCACTGATAAGTGGATATTACCCCAAAAGCTCAGAATACCCACGATACAACTCACAGAGGACATGAATCTTTAGAAGAAGGAAGATCAAAGTGTGGATGCTTCAGTCCTTCTTAGAAGGGGGAAAAATATTCACAGAGGGAAACACTGTGACAAAGTTTGGAGCAGAGACTGACAGAAAGGCCATCCAGAGACTGCACCACCTGGGGATCAATCCCATATACAAACACCAAACTCAAACACTATTGTGGATGCCAAGTGCTTGCTGATGGGAGCCTGATGTAGCTGTCTCCAGAGAGGCTCTGCCAGTGCCTGAAAAATACAGAAGTGGATACTTACAGCCATTCATTGAACTGAACACGGGGCCCCCAATGTTGGAGTTAGAGAAAGGACTTAAGGAGATGAAGGGGTTTTCAGCTCCATAGGAGGAACAACAGTATCAACCAACCAAAGAGTACACAAGGAGGAACCCATGGCTCTAGCTGCATATGTAGCAGAGGATGGCCTTGTTGGGCATCAATGGAAGGCGAGGCCCTTGGTCCTGTGAAGGCCCAATGCCCCAGTGTAGGGGAATGCCAAGGTTGTGAGGTGGGAGTGGGTGGGGAGGTGGGGGGGGAAACACCCTCACAGAAGCAGGTGGAAGGGGGATAGAATAGGGAGTTTCTGGCAAGTGTGTAGGGGGGTACTGGGAAAAGGGATAACATTTGAAATGTAAATAAAGAAAATATCTAAAAAATATAAAAAAATTATACTTAAAATAAAACTCAGACGTTAGTCCACAAAAAATTTCAAAACAAAACAAAACAAAAAACCAAATGATAGCCTTCTTCCTGTTCTGAGTGTCTTTTCCTTTGTTCACTTTCATTAGACTTTCTGAGCCATAATCAATTGGCTCTACTCAGGTATCTATAGGAAGTATTTTCTTAACTTCCTTTTGATGCCCACCGCACCAAAATGACATTTTGTGACACTTAGAGAAGTTCCTGCTTTATTTCCCTATAAACACACAGAGCAACATTTTACACAGAATGAATATTGCCATTTTTCCAAATACTGATTGATAAACCTACCTTTTCAACATGAAGTGGTGCAGCAGCCTCATGCAACAGTGGAGTTCATTTCCTATGCTTTTCTGACACTGTTTTTATTATACAGAAATTCTGTGTACTTTAATTGCAAGGAGGTATAATATATATTATTTAGAAAGTTATAAATATGCATAAATTCATTTATATTTGGTGATATTTCTTTCTTGAATAAAGTTAAAGAAAATAATTTAAATTTTCTTTTGGTAGGGAAAAATGAAAACTAGAAAACATTGCATGCAATATAATGAGTGTCTAATAGTGAATATCAACTAGATTGAAAACAGTTAAGTAAACATTTTGAATCATTGCAGCTTTAGTGCTAAAAATGAGACTATCAAAATATTCAGTACAAAATTATATTTTAAAAATGCTTCTAGTCATAGCCATTCAGAACAGATAAGAAAAATCTAAGCCAGCGATTACTAAGTTCACTGACAATCAAAATAATCACCATGGTCCTTGTAGTAACACAAGAAATGGGCAAAGTGCCCAGAGATTATAACCCAATGCACAGAGGCAAGAGATTTCTTAGATAAAGAAAATCGATGATTCTACTATACTAAAAATCTGAATTGCTAATTTTAATTTATCAAAGTTATCCATTTTCTGGGATATTTTACTTCAGAACTGAAAATTATTCAAATTCACAACTTCATTCAAGTTAAGTAAAAATATAAAACTTTTCCTAGAACTTATCAAAGGTAACTGACATTCAATATTAGACATTTTACATATTCTAAAATAAAATATTCAGGTTTGAGTTGAATAATTTAGATGTTTTCAGAGATGTGCTTTATAGGGAGACCTGTAAAACTGTGTTTTATGAGATATCTATGCAGTATTCCACATTTTCAGCCTATGGAGTAGCATTTTCAATCTACTACATACAAGAAAGTTATGTAACATTAGTGCTGGACTTTATTTATATTCTATTTATAGGTACTACATCCAAACTACACTGATTTCATTTTGAAACTTGTAGTGTAAGGTAATATTTTACTGTAGAGGTTCTATTTACCAAAAAGATACAAATTAGCTGTTATTGTTGCTTTTTTTTTCCCCTAAGGGATTTCTTTATTGACTAAGTACACACCCATGCTGAAACTCTCACATACTGTGCTTGCTCATTGGTGAGTCACTCGATAAAATGATGCTTCAAAGGCCTGAGTCCCTTGCCTCAACGTGGAAATGTGCTGTGGGCTTCAGTGGTGTTGCAGAGTTCCTCAAAGGATGAGGCTGAGGCTATTCTCCTGCCAAAGTCTTTAATGGCTGACTTGATTCTTCATCCTGTTCTGCCCACTAGCTTCTGACAATTCTCCCTCTACATCCCATCTTCATAGGAGCCCCAGAACAGTTCTAAGCAATCGTGCCTGTGGAAGAAGCCAGAGCTTAGAGTCATAAATTCAGAAGAGTGCGGTTTGCTAGAGAGAGCTATAGAGTTCCAAATGTTGAAATACTCAAAATCGAACTCACCGTTGTTGGGGAAACAGCTTTGTTCCCTTTTTAGGCATGAATAGGACTGCTACATGCTGAAAGCTTCCTTCCTTTGGATGTGCCTTTGAGGTTTCCAGATGTAAGTGTACGTTGAGATTCTCACACCATCGGAGCAAACACCACCCAACCGAACCAGGCTCTGGGAATAACACAGAATTTGAATTTGGGTCCCTCCCAAGGCCTGACAAGCCTTTCTTGTTTTCCTGCTTTGGACTTTATAGCTTATGGCTTGGTGGCCTATGGATGGAATGTGCGGCATTTGTACCCCTTCCCGCTTCTGAAATTTGTTGGTCGACTCTAGAGAATGAAGTTGTGTATCGGACAAGCAGATATAAAAGTTGCAGCCCACAATTACCAAGCCATTGCTCGGTTTACATTTATACAGCTCATTCATATAGTTCATCACCTCATCGATTATATCTCGATTATATATTGATTATTGTGTGATTGTAAATACAATGTCTGCATGATTGTTTGCAAAATGCAGATTACTATTTCCTATTTACTTTTGTACAGTGATCTGTTGTGTTTTTATGTTTTTCAAATCCCCTTTAAGACATAAATACGTGGCATTGGAAGAACTTTTAAGATTGTCTGTTATAGAATTATCAGGACATTTATCTTCAAGGATTCCTTCCAAACTTTAGGAATTTTAGATCTTGAAAAATTTTATCTTTTGTTATTTCAATATTGAATATTGTGAATATTCATTACTATAACCTGTACATATATATATGTGTGTGTGTTTCTTAAAATTATGCATGATAAGTGAGGCAGTGGTGGCGCATGCCTTTAATCCCAGCACTTGAAGGCAGGTGGATTTCTGAGTTTGAGGCCAGTCTGGTCTACAGAGTGAGTTCCATGACAGGTAGGGTTATACAGAGAAACCTTGTCTTGTACATATATATATATATATATATATAATATATCGTAATATATTGTAATATATATATATATAATATATCGTAATATATTGTAATATATATATCGTAATAAATTGTTTTACTTGATGAAATATATTTAATTTGTTCTTAAATTTTAAATTCTATTAGGGTCAGCAAGAAATACTTAGTTTTTCAGATTTTATATGTACGGGTAAAGTGCCAGCACTGTACATGTCTGATATGATCTCGATGAGGGTTTAAGGACCACATTTTAACATCATTAAGGCACAACATAGTGGCTGCAGTTATATAGAAATATCACACTTCTTTGTGGAGAGATTTTTTATTTAGTGTCAAAAAAGATGTACACAAGTAGAAGGAAAAGTCCGCAAGATTCTTGCCACCATCACACTTCCTAATTCAAAAGAGTTGTGTTCATTGGAAGTTCTTTTACTTCACTAAGCTCTGGCAGAACCTGGGATGCACATATCTATGGAAAAGAGCTGGGCCAGAATTTAATCTCCTTGCATTAAAAAGCGATGAGGTATTAAAAGATTTTAGGAATAAATAGAGTGGAGATGGGCCAGGGAGAATTCATGCAGAGAGGAGAAGGGAGGCAAAGCTAAATCTCTAGTAGCAGCAAGTGGAGGGTGGGCCTTAGGAAAAGGAAAATGTATTAGGGATTTTTTAAAGCAATTAGCTTTGGCTATGAGAGACTCTGAATAATTAAAAACGGCTTGAGGTGCAAGAATCTCCTGTTCATATGAAGAGCTGCAGCAGATTGGACCTAAGTATCACAGAATGGGGCAAACTGCCACTTGTTAAAGTGGTCTTGTAAAATACAAGTAAAGTAATAATAAACTTTGCATTCTACCCAGCCAGCCTCATGATGCTGATTTCTCTGTTGTGTTTTCACACCTGAGATATATAAACACTTCAAGCTGTCAACTGATCAGAAAGTGGAACGCTGTAACAGCTTAGGGGCAAATGAAGCAGGAAAGAACAAGCATCTCTCCAGATGATGAAAAAATCGAGAAGCTCCCAAAGTTTCCAGAGATGTACTCAGATCAAGGTCATGATGTCTGGACTATTCCCTGTTCTCATTAATACCCAGATTTATTCATCTTAGCTAAAATTACAAAGGACTGATGTTACTAGCTAATTATGTAAGGAAGAAAAATATTTTGTAAAGCAGACTAGTAAATAATATGGAAATCTTTGTGTTATTTTAGCAAAACCTTCACTTAGACTTTCAAAGTGGAATTATATGAAATTGTAAATACATTACCAAGCCAGCTGTTAGCAAAGTGCACAGATAGTTGGTATCACTGTTTACCTGTGGATGTTCACACATATGTCATGTTAAAATAAATAAACAATCCCTTAATTCTGCATCTTAAAGTGGTTATTAATCATTCTATTTTTCTTTATTGGTTTGTGTTGTGGATATAGTTCATGTAGGAAGCCTGCACTCATATGGCTTTTAAACAAATCAGACATAGTATCCCTTTGTGGGGACATTTTTTTCAAATACCTCATTTAATGTCAATTTATAATTTCTGTTTAAGTACATTAAAATTGTTATCTTTAATCATAACATAAACTTTATGGGTGTATACTGTAATTTTCCTTTAATTGTTTCATGTTTGTGCACTTTAGAAAAAACATGAGAGGAACTTTTGAGAACTGACACATTCAGTTTCAAACTTACTTATTACTCCTTTAATGGAAAATTAAGCAGATGATACCTGACCAACCAACTTTCTAGACTGTGACAGGGATGTGAATATATACTCAAATTGTTGTTTTAATTTTAAAACATCATCCTTGATGATCCATATTAGTATTTATTTTTGCAATTTTACCTCTGTATTTTTAAAATTTTTGTCATTATTACTAGTACTATGCTTAAGTTTGTAGACTATTGGATTTCAAAAATAATACTGAATTAATTAGATATCTAAACTTAATTTTTAATACATACACTAGCCATTGGAGAAATGACATGAAATAGAATCAGGTCTCTGACCTTCTCTATTTCAGAATCCATAATTTAATGAGGTGACAAGGATATTTTATTTTGTGTTCTGATTTTGTCTATCCAAATATTTCTATGCTTTCCTTATGCATTAATGGTATCTTGACTGACTTTCATTTTAGTAATTTTCCATAACTTTGTCAAATAATTAAAGTAAGGATATATTATGATTTCATTATTTTTATGATCTAAATTTAAAAAGGTTCTAGGGTATATCAAAATGGGTTTCTATTTATAATATTTAGAATAATAATTCCTACAGTCACAATTATAAAAATAACTTTGCAATGTTCTAAAGTAGTGTAATTTTTTAAAATTCTAAAGATTGTTCTATTTTTTAAAATCTTAATTTCTTCCTCAGAAATTTAGTTCATCCATGACTTAAAACTACTCTGTCTACACTTTTAATTTCAGTGTTTGCTGTTGTCTTTCAGCACTCTTTTATTTTAAAGATATTTCAAATTTTCATTTAAATACACATGCAAACATTTTCTGCTCACATCTTTTAAAGCATTTGTTGACTACACACAAAAACAAGGGCCCACAGACATATAAACACAGACACACACAGCACACACAAAAGTTCTCTTTTCATCTAATAGTTAATAGGTCAGTTCCAATAAGCCCAAATGAGCATATTCTCTCATATTCTACTGTATCTGTGGAAATTCTGTTTTATCAGAGTACTTCTACTCTCTTTATTTAAGAGGTTGTTTTGTGTGTGTACATTCAAGTTCATTCTCTTGGCATCTATGCTTTCCTCCTCTTTTTCATTGCTCCTGTTTCTCAACTATGGTTCCAAGGCAGTTAAAATATACATTAAACATAGTTTTTCTCCTGACCTATATTTAATTTCCATGTATGTTTATTTTTGAGATCTTAAATTAAACTATTTAGATAAAATTTTTTGTAGACCTTACCTTGCATTAGCCATTCCTATAAAGTACCTTTGTAGCCCTGGGTTGAGAAATTTGAACTTTTTTTCATTGTCTGGTTCCTGCTATAACATAAGGCAACATTCAAGTCTTCCATGCATGGAGCCTATTTCTTCTAACACATTCTGGTCTGTACTTTCACTTTTGACTCATTTCATCTCTTTTTTTCTTTTTTGTTTTTTTCTAGACAGGGTTTCTCTGTGTAGCCTTGGCTATCCTGGAACTCCCTCTGTAGACCAGGCTGGCCTCAAACTCAGAAATCCATCTGTCTCTTGTCTCTGCCTCCCAAGTGCTGTGATTAAAGGCATGTGCCACCAGCGCCTGGCTGTTTTTTGTTGTTGTTGTTTTGTTTTGTTTTTGGTTTTTTTTTTGTTTGTTTTTGTTTTTGGTTTTTTTTTTACTTTACAAGCCTGAACTCACAGTAAAATAGAAATCACTTGCCCCTTACTATCTCTGGTAATATTTCCTTTTGGAGAGTGTGAGCTTTTGTGTGTAGTACACAGACAGTGAGAGAGAGTCTAGCTCTGCAGCTGTTATTGCTCCTTGCATGAAACTGTAGGCAGTCCTACAAATTGCTAATGGGACAAAATCATTGAGACTTCTTTTAAAGTAAAGGTTATGTGTGTTGGGGTAAGAATGCTTGTCATATTTTCTGACTGATTGATTGACTGATTGCTTTTTAAACAGATAAAGTTTCACTCACCTACCCTGGCCTTTAATTCTTGAACTCATAAAATCCTCCTACCTCATCCTTCAGATTAGTGGAATCAACAAGCATAGACTATCATATTGGGGTGTCAACTTTTAAAATTTCTTTAGCTGACCCATTCATTTATTTTGGTTTCCAATCTTTACTCTTATATTAAAGAATCAGGATGGTAAATACCTTGTTGTCTGAAGAGTCATTACATTAGGAAACTGAAAACTAATGTCTATGTCAAGGTGTCTAAAGCAAAGAAAAGTGCAAAAACAAAAGCTGGTGAATGTAACATGACATATATTTTGTTCACCATATTTAAAACTCTGGCTCCTTTTAGTTTCCATTCATTCATTTAGCTAATTAGTTATTTACTTATTTTTAGAAAGATTCTTATATATCCCATGCTTGTTTCCTCACTGCTGAGGACAACCTTGAACTTGTGACCTTCCTGCCTCTACCTCTTAAGTTTTAAGTTGACAGTTGATTATCCTACACTCATTTAATGAAGTACTATAGACTGAACCAGAGCTTTGAGCATGTTATACACACAGCTGAGTTACATTCCTAGTCCAAATACCAGCTACATTTACCAAAGTTTTGCCATATGTAAAAGTACAATGATGAACAATTAATTTCTAATGGTTTTCTACTTGAAGTAAAATACATTTTTCCCTCCTAGACATTTGAAGTCCTATATAATGTTACCATTCATCAGCATTCCTGGGCACACAGACTAGTAACCCCTACATCTGACAGCACAACATTTATCCTTTTTTTTCCCCAAAATGTCAACCTATATCCCACTGAAGGAACTTTGTGTAGAAATTACTATATCTGTCAGAAATTCTTCTGATATTGATAGTCCTATGTCTGTGAGTTCTTGCTACTCGGAGAGGCATTACCTGGTTTGCTGCCACTTTTCAACATGACTATTTTCTGGTTTGCTGCTGTGTTTTTCTTCATTGCTCGTACCTATTAATATTTGATTTTTGTTTTCATTGTATTTTTATTTTTAACACTGTTAATAATATTTGTTTCATTAGAACGTATGTCACATTTACCTTATTTATTAATGTTTATAGAAAAATAGATATACTTAGCATAAAAAAGAAGCTCAATATTTTGTCATATATTGAATAGATTCATATTCTTGCCTTTTAAAATAAATTGGGGATATAGAGTTGCACAAAACAGGAAAAGTTAGAAGAGAGTCATAATCTGTCCTGGAGCAGGGTAAGACTCATTGGAATCAAGGTGGCATTGAAAAAGTCTGCAACTATTTAGACTAAGGTATATGATATCACTTTGAATTACTTGTGGGTGGACAGTAATTATATTTTGAGTGTGAGGAATAACTAAGAAAAGAGCCAAGATTTTGACTGTGAATATTGTTAGGAAGCCTTTGTATACACTGAAGAAAGAATTTTCCAAGTATTAGTGATTTTCAAGATTAAAAAAAAAAAAAAAAAAAAGATGGTAGTTGTGGTGATGCTGCTGACAGTGTATGTTGGTGCCTTCAAGAATAGATTAGCATCTGGGAAGAACAGCAATATCAACCAACCAGACCCTCCCAGACCCCCTCCCAGGGACTAAACAACCAACCAAGAGTACACATGGAGCAACCCATGGCTCCAGCCGCATATGTAGCAGAGGATGGCCTTGTTGGGCATCAGTGGAAGGAGAGGCCCTTGGTCCTGTGAAGGCTCAATGCCCCAGTGTAGAGTAATGCCAGGGTGGTGAGGCAGGAGTTGTGGTTGGGTGGGGGAGCACACTCATAGAAGTAGGGGGAGGAGGAATGGGATAGGGGGTTTCCAGAGGGAAAATTGGGAAAGGGGACAGCACCTGAAATGTAAATAAATAAAAATATCCAATAAAATAAAATAGCAGCTGGCAGCGAATCTGAAACTTGGTTCAGCATGACTTAAGTACCTAAGCTAGTTCAAACTTCTAGAGTCTGAGAACGGACAGTTTTTGTTCACTTGTTTATATTTAAACACAGTAAATCTTCGGGGATAAGTTTCCTTTTGACAATAACCACAGCAAAGCTTAAGGCATGGCTATATTGAAACTTCGATGCAAACTACATGTCTTTTGCAAAGCAGCAGTGAACTTTTATACAAGAATGAGAAATAGTGACTCAGGAATCTGGGGAACTGAATAGCAAAAGATCATCATTTTATTAAACAAAATCCGTCCTGCACTTCTAGATAAATGCCTGACAATTTCTTCTGGTTCATCTAATGCTATCTGTAAGCACATGGACCTCTTGCCCTCTACAACAGTGACCATGATATGTAAAAGTGTAACAATAAAGAATTGAATTTTAGAAACAAATGAATTTATTGTCAATTTTAATTTTGTACGACTCCTGGAAATTTGTTAGCTTCCATGTGTTTAGTTTCCTTCCCAATAAAGTGAACATAATAACTCTTTATACTGTCCTAGATTTTCTATGAAGATTATTAACAAAGGTAACAAAATAAGAAAAAATGGAGATTAACACACCATAAATTAGTGGTAGAACAGATTTTATAATACTTGACAACTTTTTGGTCATTAAAAAATTCATTTCTCTATACTGTCCCTTCATTTTGATATATAATTGAATGTGGCAAAATGGGCAATTCAAACGGAAATGAGCAATCAAGTTGGAAATATAGACATTCTCACACAATCAACACTGCAATTTAAATATAAAAGCATTTCTATCATCAAAGAAAATTCACTAGGCCCATTCCAAATGATATGCCTTCCAAAAGAAAGACAGGCATTAAATATACTTGCCCAAATCATTGAACTGGTATTAATTGAATCCTATTGTATGAATGTCTTTGTGTTGAGCTTGTTTTGGTCAGTCCTGTGTTTTTTAAGTTCATTGTCCATTGCTAGGATCCTGTGAGTGTAGCAGGTTTGAGAAATAGCCACATCTGAAGTTTCATGTCAAGGTCAGTCAGTTGGTAAGTCTCTGTCGTCTCTGGCCTTTAATCTTTCCATTTTTTTTTCTAGTTTTTTTTTCTAGTAATTTACTTAGTTCTCCCTTCCACCACCACCACAAGCACACAGGTTAGGCAAACTGGGGAGCAAGGATATCTAAGGAGGCAGCACTGAGAAGTATGATTATCCTTCAACTGAAATAGGACTCTGGGAATTTTTAGTTTTTTTTATTTACACATGAAAATTATATTTACGGTTACAATATCAATGTTTCAACTCATATGCATATTATGTCAATAATCCTTTAAGACTAACACAACCATCATCTAAAACATTTATCATTTCATTTTGGTGGGAACACTAAAAATTCTTTTCCTTTCTATATGTTTTGAAATATATAGTGGACTGGTATTAAGTACAAAAACCTCTCTGTCAGAAGGACGCCAAGATTTTTTCCATCTAACTTACTCTAATATTGGACACTTTGACCAACTTCTCATTTCCCTCTCCAGCCTGATTCTGGTAGCTTCTTATAATCACTATTTTATCTTCTGTTTAGTCCAAGGATTAAAATGTTTTCAGAGATTCCATAAATAAGTGAGCTGGCATGTTCATCCTGTGTCAGAATTACTTAATTAACTCATAGACAGTTGGAATATGCCCCAAACTGACAACTGACATCAGGGGAATGCTCAACAGTGGTGAGCCATTGATAAATGTCAGAGCTAAGCAGAAAATAACAATAACCAAAATGTTTAAACTTCTTATAACAATAGGTTGAAATTATTTAAGTTTTAATCAGGTCAAAATATTACTTGAGTTTGTAGGTAAGGCATTATAATTCCTATATTACAGTGTGAAGGCCCACGATTAACATTATTTTTGCATAGAGCACTGGGAGATGGCATTTGCTAGAGCTTTTATCCTATCAAATTGGGTCATATTTTGTAAACTGCAATCTCCACACATTTCTCTCTTTTCCAACACATGCAAGCTTTTATTACATCTTTAGGTCCACACTGGTTTGTTTGACAAATTTCATAAAGTCCTGTGGGGATATATAGAGTAATTGAAGGAAAACTGATATCTTTACAATAGTGATTTTTCTCTTACAGGAATATAGTTTCCCTCAGTTTGATGAGGTCCTTCTCTATGTTTTTCAGAAAGCCTTATCATTTTTCTTTTCACATGGATGTGGTGAGTTGTTTTGTTTATATGTTTGCTTGTTTTGTTGTTGTTGTAGGTTTTGTTTTGTGTCTTGATTTTTGTTATGTTACTTCTAAGATCCTGTCGTAAACACTTGGCACATTTTCAGTACCTTTCCTTTATATTTTCTATGTGATAAAATTATGCATGTAGGAAAATTTTGCATATTAATTTTCAACTGATTTTCTAATTCATCTAATTCTGTTATATGATTAAAATTGGAAAGTATCTCAATATATAATTACCGTACTGTGAAAATAATTACACTTTTAAATTCTGCATACAATATTTAGAGTTTAGCTAATAAAGTTTCATTTAGTTTAAACATGTTCATTTTCAAGTTATATAAACTATTGTTATAATTGTTAATATATAACATAACATAATTTCCTTTTGGGCTTCCTACTAATCTGTTAGAGGATTAAAACACCTTTTGGTTCCTCTCTGGACAACCTTCAGGGAAACTAAATGTCCTGTGACAAACCAGATTCAGTCAACCATGAGAGCAAGGTAGAAATATTGAGTCCAGAAAAACACTCTCTTGAAATGCACCCACCTCTTGATTACAAGAAACAAACCATCATGTCTTTTCACATTTAATGGAAAGGGATACAGTTTTCTCAGTTAAAGGGAACCTTGTGAGGGAACCATTGGATCTAAAATTAAAGAGAACATTGTGAAGGAACCACTGGATCCATCATTAAAGGATGCATATATTTTGCATGAAATATTATTTATAGACTATATCATGCTTTAGATATTAGTATTAATCTATTACTTTTTCCTTTTTCATTCAAAGTTTAGTGACATATATTGCTGCATTTAGGGTTTTTTAGTATTTTTTAAATGATATTGCATTACAAACATATTATAATATGTATTATTCTGTTGATGAAATTTAATTCACTATCTTTATTTTAACTGTAAGCAAAAGTACTTTTAACTCTCATACAAAATTCATGTTACATTGTGAGATTGTTGATATAATAGGTATGCAAGAGAGGAATTTCTGAGAAATTGTTTGATTTCACCTTTTACCGAGTTTGTGATTTTTTATTATAACAGCTAAGTTTGAGGTAGTGAGGTACTTCTGGAATAAATAACAAAAATATTGAAGTGGCTTTGGTAATGAGTAGAGAGTATTTAAAAAGAGTATTATAAAACCCACAGGCATCTGCTTTACAGAGTAAAATCTACATACATATACTTGTCTTGTTTTCATAATTGGCTTATTTAAATACATTTTCTCTTTAGATTATGTTTAATTTATTTTTATCAGTTATTTTATTTATTTACATTTCAAATTTTATCCCCATCCCCAGTTTACCCTCAACAAACTCCCTATCCAATCCTCTTACCGACTGCTTCTATGAGGGTGCTCCCCAACCCATCCACCCACTCCAGCCTCACTATCCTAGCATTCCCCTATGCTCGGGCATCAAGCCTTCACAGGACTAAAGGACTCCCCTCCAACTGGTGCCAGATAAGGCCATCCTCTGCTACATATGCAGCTGGAGCCGTGGGTCCCTCCAGGTGTACTCTTTGGTTGGTGGTGTAGTCCCTGGGAGCCCTGGGGGATCTGGTTGGTTGATATTGTTGTTCTGCCTGTGAGGTTGCAAACCATTTGAGCTCTTTCAACCCTTTCCTTAACACCTCCACTGGGGTCCCTGTGCTCAGTCAGATGGTTGACTGCAAGCATCCACATCTGTATTGGCCAGGCTCTGACAGAGCCTCTCCAGGGAAAGCTGTACCAGGCTCCTTTCAGCAAGTGCTTCCTGGCATCAGAAATAGTGTCTTGGTTTAGTAACTGCAGATAGGATGGATCCCTAGGTGGGGCAGTCTCTGGATGGCCTTTCCTCTTATTTTATTTTTCTTAAAATTATTTTTTCATTAACTAGTTCATTTATATACTTTATATCCAGATCGGAGCTTTCCCTCCAACCTTTCTTCCCAGACAGCCCCTTTCATCTCCACCCTCTCTTTGTCCCCCTAACTTTCTCCTTAGAGAAAGGACTCTCATGGCTATCAACCCTCCTTGATATATCAAGTTGTAGTTAGATTGGCACACCTTCTTCTATTGAGGCTAGATAAGATTGTCTAGTTAGGAGAAAGGGATGCAAAGTCAGACAACGAAGTCAGAGACAGCCCTTACTCCTACTGTAAGAGGACCCACATGAGGACCAAGCTGTACATCTGTAACATATATGTAAGGGGACTAGGTCAGATCCATATATGCTCTCTGGTCATGGTTCAGTCTTTGAGAGCTTCTATGTGTCCAGGTTAGTTGGTTCTCTAGGTTTTTATGTGGGAGTCCTTGATCTTTCCTGCTGTTTCAATCCTTTTGCTTCCTCTTTCACAAGATGCTCTACCTAATGTTTGGCTATGCGTCTCTGAATCTGTTTCCATCACCTGAAGCCACTCAGATTATTGTTATCTAGCTTCCAATGTGCAAGTAGAACAAAATATTATTGATACTGTCAGAGGTGGGCTCTCACTCATTCCCGATTTTCTGCTATCTGAATCTCTTATCTCTTTTATAGGCAGGAAAATGCGTGGGTTGAAGATATTGTGGCTGGGTTTGTATACCCATCTCTCCATTGGAGGTCTTTCCTGATTACAGAAGGATATCACTTCATGATCCGTATATGCAAATGCTAGGAGTCTTAGTTAGGGTCACCTTCTTAGATTTCTATGAGTTTTCATTACCCTCTATTTCCAGCTTGTCCCAGATTTAGCCCCTACAGATATATACACTGATTGTGTTTTCTCTTGTGAAATCCTCCCCATATTTGATTACTATTGTTCCCCTCCCTGCCCCTTCTCCCATCCAGTCCCCTCCCTCCATCTACCTCAAATGATTATTTTGTTTTCCATTCTCAGTGAGATTCAACCTCCCTCCCTTGGGCTCTATTCATAATTTAATTTCTTTGGGGCTCTAAATTGTAGCATGGTTATTCTCTACTTTATGGCTAATATCCTCATATAAGTGAGTACAGTACATGCCATATTTGTTTTTCTGGATCTGGTTACCTGACTCAGGATGATCTTTTTTAGGTTCATCCACTTGGTGATGTCATTGTTTTTAATAGCTCAATAATACAGTTATAGTAAAAAAAACTATTTGTTAATGACATAAAAATAGACAGGTTGATCAATTGAATAGACTTGAAGTCCTAGAAATAAACTCACACACCTATGGACACTTGATTTTTGACAAAGAAGTCCAAATGATGCACTGGAAAAAAAAGAAAGCATCTTCAACAAAAGGTGCTGGTCTAACTGGATGTCTGCATGTAGAAGAATGCAAATAGACCCATATCTATTGCCTTGCACAAAACTCAAAAATAAGTGGATAAAAGGGCTCAACATAAAACAAAATACACTAAATTTGATAGAAGAAAACATGGAAAATAACTTTGAATGTATTGACACAGGAAACGACCTCCTGAACAGAACACCAATAACTCAGGTATGAAGATGAACAATTAATTACTGGGACCTCATGAAACTGAAAAGCTTCTGTAAGGCAAAGGGCACTGTCCAAAGGACAGACTACAGATCTGGGAAAGATCCTTAGTAAGCCTTCATCTGACAGAGGTCTGATATCCAAAATACATAATGAACGCAAGCTGTTAGCAACAAACCAAACAATCCAAGGTAAAAAAAAAAAAAAAAAAAAAACATTCTGAGCCAAATATAGAGTTCTGGAGAGGGAAATCTTTAATTGCTGAGAAGCACTTAAAGAAATGTTCACCATCCATAGTCATCTGGGAAATGTAAATCAAAATGACTCTGAGATTTTATCTTATACCCATCAGAATGGGTAAAATAAAACACTTAAGTAACTACTTGTGCTTAAGGATGTGGAGCAAGAGGAACACTTCTCTGTTACTGGTGAGGGTACAAACTTGTACAACCACTTTGGAAATCAAGTTGGCAGTTTCTCAGGAAAATAAAAAAAAAAACTTCCACCTCAAGACCTAGTTAGACCACTCCTTGGCATATGTCCAAAATATTCTCTACCATATCTCAAGGACACTTGCTCAACTATGTTTATAGCAGCTTTATTTGCAATAGTCAGAAACTGGAAACATCCAAAATGTCTCTTGACTGAACAATGAATAAAGATAATGTGGTACTTTTACCCAATGGAATATTACTCAGCTACTAAAAAAATGATTTCATGGGCTTGAGAGATGGCTCAGTGGTTAAGAGCACTGACTGTTCTTCTGAAGGTCCTGGGTTCAAGTCCCAGCAACCACATGGTGGTTCACAACCATGAGATCTGATGCCCTCTTCTGGGGTGTCTGAAGATAGCTACAGTGTACTTACATATGATAAATAAATAATTTTAAAAAGATTTCATTCTTAAGTGACAGCTTTCTTTCAATAAGCAGAAAGTCAGTAGCCTAGTCTATATTTATTGTATCCTGTTCTTTTCAATATAATGGATTTGGGTTTTTTTGTTTTATTTTTATTTTTATTCTCTTCTGAAAATTTGCTTTCTGGCCTATTTTTAAACCTTTGATTAATTTTTTCAGAAAATTATATATTGCATATACATATATTCCTCCACAGAATAAAAACTGCCATGTTTAATTCTGATTTTAAATAAATATCACATTATATACTTTAAAGACCTAAATGTTGCTGTTTCTGCAAGAAATACTCATTTCCTTATAGGGCAATAGAGTTGGAAACCAATGTGTGGGTAGTAGATTCATTTGTTACTTCTAGTTCTGTTCAACTTCCCAAACACATGTGTGCACAAATACTTGTAAATATTTCTCCACATAACCATCTGTATTTCTCGTGACTTACTCTGTTTCCATTTTTCCTCCATTCCCACATGGAATATATTTTTTCTTATGTGTGATTTCATTCCCAAAGGAAGCTGGATTCCTCTGTTGGGGACAGTTATTTGTTTAATTCTAGTAAAAAAAAAATCATGATTTTACCATGACTCCTCCAAAGATTTCTTGTAATCAAATATATCAACTAGTATATTGTACATGCCTCAAAACGTACTGTGCAGCTTATACCACACAGGACAGTGTATAAAGAATGGTGCTGATGCTGAATATTTTTGCTTTGGCTCTCACAAACAGCACTTATTTCTAATGTTATTTGGACTAACAACTTAACTCATATCCTCCCATAGTATTGTTTCTTATGTTAGAAATTTATTACTTAGGCTTTCATGTGTATTTTCCATTCTTTATCTCATATCATCCATGTTACCTTTGAGAGTAATAGTTGTATTTATCACAGGTTTCTTTCTTGGATGTATATTTTATGCTTTCTCTAAGATTCTGCTTTTAGTTTTTATTTTTTGATGTTGTTTTCATAAAAATGTCCTCTCATTATCTACATAGTGGCACTTTCACTGTAATTTAAACACTGTGTATGAAATTATAGCAATGCTCTGAGTGTCTGGATAGTGTTAGCATTTTCCAGAGAGAATTTACTTTTTCATCTGGAAGCATATGACATGTCTAATTAATACGACCAGCATTTGAAATGATCACAGCTGGGCTTTACTCCCTGGCTTATTTTCAGTTCAGCTTTAATTATAATTTGTAGCCCTTTAGGTTCCCAAGCCTCGGTTATATACCAGAACTCTCACCCATTGGCAGGTTGATTTACATTTTGTTTGTTTCCTCACTCTCTACCCATGAGAAAGTTCTGCAGCATTTTTTCAACCTCTCAGTAATACCTTTTCAGTCACCAGCCAACATGGATGGAAAAAGCCATATTTAGTACAATATTTACAACTTTGACTTCAATTTTCTCCAATACTGGCTTTTATAAAATCCTGTTGCCTATCATTCATAATATAATTTTAAAATATTTTGTCCAGTTGTTTTCTACTGTTTCAAGAAAAAATTGCTGTATACAGTCCACTCCACCACGCCTGGGCTATAAAATATATTCGTGTGCTGCTGAGTGCTGCCTTTGCATGTAGGCTGGGTTTCCTTCCCCTAAACAATCTGTCTTTAATCAGTAAGAAGTGGTTGGCTCTTCTGGATTTTTATGCATAGGAATCTAATGCTGGATTCACTTTGGGGGTTTTGGTTGTTAATACCTCTTGCACATAAAAATGTAATACTTCTAATATCAAATTGAAAAGGTTTGGCCAAATTTATCAGAAAATTCACATTCTGATTGTTTCCCCTTTATAGAGTCTACCTTCGCTGGATGTTTTTACCCAGTGAACTCTGGCATCCTGCTAAGTTTCAGTGGCTGGGTGACTTCCTGCCCCTATATCTACAGCCATAGTTATGTCTACAGAAGCTTTTTCTGAAGCCTTTTTACAATTTTAACTTCCATTTTTCTCAGTATGGAAGTCTTACACTTGACTATTTCACAGAATTGTACTTTGTTTTTCAACTTCAAAGCTGCTATATTCTCTTTTTCCATTCTTATTTTAACTTCATCTCTTAAATTCTATTCAGTGAATCCTTATTATAGTTTTTAAAGAGCATACTTTCATTGAGTATATATATATATATATATATATATATATATATATATATATATATATGCATATATATATTCTTAAATATTTTTAAATATCATTGAGAATAACAAATGTTCTAAAACACAATTGTCCATTATATTTGACTAAATAGGAATGTATTTTAAAGAGTTTGTACAAAGGTTAATTTCTATTTCATAGAAGTATGTGTTATTATATTCAATGTAGCTTCTAAAATTACTATTTTTAAAGTGAGTTTTTTCTTCTTCACTTTAATACTGAGGTGATTCCTATCCAATTTCTTGTACTCCACTTTTAATATGCTTAAATAGTTCAGTCTTAACAAAACAAATCAGAAATGCTCACTTTCCTTATATCATTATATTGCTAATTTAGAAATGCTGTGGCTTGCTGAGAATGAATTGATGAAAATATTACCTGAGCTTTGTGTTAATTAGTTTGGTGTTTTTCATTTATTGTTATAAGAAGAATCATTGTAGCCATTTTAAATACCGTTTAAACTTTTGCATAGTAAATGTGACTGCACGGAGTTGCTGGAGGAAGATGCACAATCATACATATATCCTGTATTATGCCTATGCTTTCAACTTTTATAAATGTTAATGATATAGTAGAATGCTTCCAGAAATTTCTCACATTATTTTCTCTCATTTTTTTTTTTGGTCTGTTAGAGTAGCAACAATATCTCCTTTCCCTATCTGGCTGTATTCACACATTTTTGTTGGCAACGAGTCACCATTTCTGATATATATATATAAAATATGTATAATACTTGTATATATATATGTATATATATATAGAAAGAGACATACTTGTTATATGTATTTTGCACATTTATATATTTATCACATGTATACATTTTATATAATATATTATATTCATATAAATATTTATTACTATATATTTATACAGTGTACATATATACATGTATGCATATATTTGTAATATCTTTGAAGACTTTAAAAAGGCAGTTAAAGTGGAATATCAGATTACTGGTAGGAGAATTGGATAAAGCTTAGGGAGTCTCATAAGGGAGTGAAATAAATACAGAAGGAAAGAGGAAAGCGTCTGAAAAAGACATAAGGAGTTGTTCTATTAACTGTCTACACCTCCCCCATAAAAACGTCCACCTACAATAGAAATTTATTGTTTAAACCACAAATATACATTTATGGTTTAAATAAAATCTTCCCCTCAGTATTGATGATGACCCTTCCAAAAGAAAAAGACCATCTAATGAAAACCACAATATTAGAGAAGAGAAGCCCTCTTTAGAGCTTCTGATCATTGCTGTTTAAGGTATTTCTCAAATATTGAAGTGTACTGCTATCACCCCCAGGGGTAAAAGGTAAGTCCCTATCGATGAAAACACCACCCACTTAAGACACAGGGCCCAGAACCCTCTAATCTGGAACTGATTTGAAAACCTCCTTACTGAAGTTTAGCTTTCAAGGTATCAGAAGGAGGCAGGCAAGTTTCCAAGAGAGAGAAGCAAGCAGTAGTCCTAAACAGCTATGATATTCATGAAACCACAACACAACCATGACATAGTTACCCAAGAGTTCAGCAGTAGCATGCATACCTTCACTGGAACAAGGAGGTCTCTTATTGTACTCAAGAACTACTTAACAAGACGGGAATTGTGTCTTACACTGGAAAGTCACAGATGTTAGAGGAGATCCTAAAATGGGCACTTTACTAATGCTGCCTGATCTCTAACCTACTTCTAAACATTCACCACAAAAACATTTCACAGTGGAAAAAAAGGGTATTTGCAGTTAAGTACATTCAAGTGTCATATTATATGAAAATATGTCATGTTTATATAATGTTTTTGTTTAACTAGTAACTTTAATAAGAAAGAAAAATAGGACATTATTTTCAGGAGGAAAATAGATAGGATCAACTCTTTTTCTGATTTTAGCCATATTATTTGATGCTTACTGATGAAAAGATATAAATATTCTGTATTTTACCTATGCTTTCAGATTTTATTATTGTCAATGATAAGGTGAAATGTTTCCAGATTTTCTCACATTCACTATATGTAAGTGTGTGTATGTCTATGTATATATATATATATGTATATATATAATACATGTATTATATATGTATGTATAAGATATATATACATACACATCATTGAATTGGACAAAATATCTACACTTCTCCATCAAATCAATGACTTATTCTTAATGCTTCTAATATTCTTTTGTTGACATAATATCTGTTGGTCAGATGCTTGGTGCCTGAGCTGGATAATCAATACCCTCAATTTGTACCCACTGGAAGAGTTATTAGGTGTCCCTCCTCAATTTGGCTAACCTCCACAGCCAATGTCCTTCAATTTTTATTTGTGCTTTTATTATTTTCTCCTAGACCCTGGAATCTATCCCATGTAATTGCTAAAAAACTCAGAGGACTGAGTTTTGCCTTGCTACTCTCTACTATTGATTTTGAGCCCTAAATAGAGTGACTATGTTCCTTTTAAAATGTATTCACTACTGTTGTACAGAACTTAGGTTTGCAGACCTGCTATCACAAAAATATTTACCAATGCTGCTAATTGTAGAGCCTATACTATACTTAAAAATCGAAATGTGTTAAGAAGTATCTTATCAGTTTAAATCCTAGCCATGTTTTATGGATAATTGTGTGCTCTAAGATTTGAGTTATACTGTCACCATGACCTCAAGTGGCAGACAGAGTCAGACAATCAAAAGGCTCCAATACATCTCTGTCAATTACTACACTTAGAAAAACTGAAAACATGGATGGTTAATTTCACAAACTTGAAGACTTGACTATATTGAACTAATTGTAAAAATGGTTTGCTATTGCTTCTAGGTGCTTGTTTTGCATGCATGTGAATTATAGGTTTATATTTTTCTAGTGTGGGTATCAGACATATGTGAATTATTATATCAGAATATATCAATGGATTTATAAATCAAAGGAAGAAGAGAAATTCTTTTTGAAATCATCTATTAAGTTACTTTTTATTCAACTTTTAATTTTTTTATTTGTCTCATATTCACTCATAAACCTTGTTTGTTCATTTAGAATTGACAAATATATCATAAATACTGTACCAGTTAGAGTGTGTCCAATTTTAAGACTCAATGTTATTGGTGAAATTTACTTTAATATTTGAGACAAAGAACTTATCAAAAGCCATAGTATGAATTCAAAAAATATGGATAGATGTTGCCTATATTTCTTTGTGTGTTAAATTGTAGTTGCCTCTGAAAGCATGTGTATGATTTATCCTGTAGTTTGAATTTTGATTATAAGCTTAGTAGATTTAGTTAACCCTTCCTAACAAATATCTCTATTAGGCTGCATATTGAAGCTTCATATTTGCACACAGTAGTCCCTTTATAAATATTAACTCCTTTGATTTTAACCTGCTGACTCTCAAGGTCACATTCTGTGGTAGTTTGAGAATAGTCACTACAGGCTCTCATATTTCAATGGTGTGGATCACAGTTAATGGACTTTTTAAGAAGCCTTAGAAGGTATGGCATTGTTGGAGAAAGTCTGTCACTGGGAATACCCTTTGAGTTTTCAAAAGCCCATGTCAGGCCCACTCTAACTCTCTACCTTGTACATGCAGATCAGATATAAACTCTCATTGCTCCAGTGCCATGCCTGTGTGCCTGTTTCTATGTTCCTTACGATGATGATCTTGGACTCTGAGACTGTAAGCCAGTACCCAATTAAATATTTTCTTCTTTCAGTTGCTTTCATCTTGGTATATAAGCAAATAAATTATAAGATACAATAATTTCTAGAATGGCCTTTACAGACTTTGATATAATACTTTGATATCTATGAAGATTTTAAAATTCTACCATGAAATACATATTTAGGGTATTATAAACAATTATTTACAATACTAAAGTAATAATAGTTCATTTCTTTCTTTTTATGTTTTCCAAAATAAAAAAAAAATTGCTTTACAGCTGGCTTAAATATGTTAGTGATCTATATGGTTTTGGAACTTTAATCAATCTTGGGCTTGAGTTCAAAATTTAATTAATGGATTCAGTTCAAAATAAAAATTGTGTGCAAAAGTTTCTTTTCTCCTCTTCTGTAAAATTTGAAGCATTTGCAATTCAGTGTACTGAAATGGTAGATATACCATT
Source organism: Montemys delectorum (assembly GCA_019843815.1). Taxonomy (NCBI): domain Eukaryota; kingdom Metazoa; phylum Chordata; class Mammalia; order Rodentia; family Muridae; genus Montemys; species Montemys delectorum. The sequence goes on along the minus strand of JADRCD010098791.1, from coordinate 4,115 downwards.
GGTGTGCCTTACATTATTTCTATTCCTAATTTTATAGTCTAATATATTCAAAGTTGTTTACATAGCCTTTCATGGCTTATGTAATGTGGTTTCTCATTAACATTTCCACTCTGTCTTCTTACTCTTCTCACCAAAATCTCTGCTTATACGAATATAATATTCATTACAGCTTTCCCATTTTTTTTCTTTAATGTTCAAATATCTATCTAGCAAGGACACATTTGATTCTATTCTTCTCTGTCAAATGTTGCTTTCATTAAAAAATCCTTGTCTACGCTGAGAGGCAATCCTAGCACTTGGCCTGCTGAGGCAGAAGGCTTGCTATTCTAGAATACAAGCATATTTCCCTTCTTAAATTGATTCAAAGTGTTTTTATGGAATATACTATTATTGCTTGTCTGTTGCTGTGATAAACCATAATAACCAAATGCAACTTCAGTAGTAAATAGTTTAATTCTATTTAAAGGAACCTAAGTCAGAAATTGAAAGGAGGAACTGTGAATAGAAACCATTGAGGAGAGCTGACTACTGTTTTGTGCCCTCTGGTTTGCTCAGCTATTTTATTACACAACTCATGACCATCTGGTCAATAATATCAATGCCATTAGTGGGTTGATTCTTCCTACATCAAATAATAATTAATAAAATACCCTATAGACATGCCCAGAGGTCAATGTGATGGAAGCAATTTTTCAATTCAGGCCATTTTTCCAAGATCGTTGAGCAGAACACTAGGATTGGCCATTATACAATTATTATTATGTGAAAGAGTAAATCGAAGAAAAAATTCAGTCATTATGAGACACAGTATAATAGTATGTCTGTTAGATACTATAGTAAATGGTTGTTGTGGTTGAAAAGAGTAAAAATTTCCAACAAACTCAGGTATTTAAACACTTGGCCCCAAATTACTGACAGAGTTTTGGGGTATTGTGCAAACTTTAGGAGATATCATCTTCTTGGAGAAAGTATATTACTGTGAGTGGGCTATGAGAATTCATAGCCTTATACCATTTCCAGTTTGTGCTATTTGCTTTCTGATAGATCAATAAGTTTCAATGTTAGGCAATCATACTTGCCAGTTGTTGACATTTCTTCCACTGGAAGTATTTGCCCAACTAAATTCTGTACCTAGTGGTTCTGGTCATGATATTTCATCACAGTAATGAAATGTAAGTAATATAAAAATTTGCATCAAGAACAGGATATGCCTATCATGAATTTGAACATTTTTTTCATAAGAAGTGTTTTTCAGTGCTGTAAGCTGAGGATAATTGGCCACAATAACAGGAGTCTATGAAACAGTAGTGCTGAGAATATTTGCGGCTTATGGAGGTGAAGTAAAAACTATATTAAAAACGTGGTTAGAATTTCATAAATTCATTGTTTTTAATAGCTGAGTAGTACTCCATTGTGTAGATGTACTACACTTTCTGTATCCATTCCTCTGTTGAGGGACATCTGGGTTGTTTCCAGTTTCTGGCTATTATAAATAAGGCTGCTATGAACATGGTGGAGTATGTGTCCTTATTACATGATGGAGCATCTTGTGGGTATATGCCCAGGAGTGGTATGGCTGGGTCCTCTGGTAGAATTATGTCCAATTTCCAGAGGAACTGCCACAGAGAAAGGTTCTATGGAGCTAAAGGGTTTGCAGCCACTTAGGACGAACAACAATTACTAACTAGTACCCTCAGAGCTCCCAGGGACCCAACCACCAATCAAGGACTATACAGGGTGGGACTGAATGTTCTGGCAGCATGTGTATAGTAGAGGATTACAAATTCGATCATCAATAGGAGGAAAGGACTTCGGCCTTGTGAAGGTTATGTGCCCCAGTGTAGGGGAATGCCAGGGCCAATAAGTGGGAGAGGTTGGGGTGGCAGGCATGGGGAGGGGGGAGGCAAAAGGGGTTTGTTCTTGTTGTTTTTGTTTGTTTGTTTGTTTTTTGGAGGGGAACCTGGGAAAGGGAAAATTTACATGTAAATAAAGAAAATATCTAATAAAAAAAAAACGTGGTTAGAGGATGATTCATGTGATATTTTAGAAAAATATATGACTAAGTCCTGCTCTTATCCTAAGAGTTAACATGATGCTGAAGTTAAAAGTAATGAACTATTTCCTTTGATAGGGAAAATTTAGTCAGCATAATGCCGAGTATACAAAAGGGTTATTAATAATAGCTCTTATGTAGGTCTACAATGAAAAAGAACAACTGAACCAAAACTAAATACAAATATGGTTTGTATTTTCCTGGAAAAACTAGGAAGCACTAGGAATATTAATAGTTTAGCCAAGGCATGTATAAAAAGAAAGGTTGTAATTGCTAAAACAATGATTACTTTTAAGGAAAGGTCTCAGTTTGTGCTGGAACAATGGGAAAGACTATTGTTTTTAACAAAATCCTAGTCGTTTGATTTTATCAAGAAGACTCAAAATCCAGACCCTGGGGTGAAGTCCTGTTAGCTCAAAGAGGCAAAGAAAGCACTTTTCTGACTTTCTTCTACAGCCAAGACCCCTAAAGTAAGTTCTTATTCCTACACACCATCTCTAAAATCCCTCAAACTGAATGTCCCTCCTTTATACTTCCTATGTTTCTCTATTATCAGCCCTTCTGACTTCCTTTTACTCTGTTTTTTTTTTTCCAATCTCCACCTCTTGACCTATGGTTGACTTTATATAATCCTGTTTAAAATAAACAGAAGCTCCTGGTTAAAAATTGTGTGTCAGGACAGAGCTGTTTCACAACTAAAAACAGGTTTTTGGTTTTTTGTTTTTCACAGTAAATAATACAATCTTGGGTTTACAGTATGATCAAATATTCTGCAACAAAGAACCTGCTCTGGGCAAGATTCACTAAGCCAAGTTTTAAAGGAGAAGACTTGGTGGTTGCTTGCTCCTAGAAACTAATTGTTTTATCACACAAAAGCAGGTGCAAATGTGCTCTAAGGGGCTTGAGATCTATCCCAAGTTGGGCAACAAAACATGAGAATGCAACCGTGTTGTTCCCATGGTTCTGATTTTGAAAGAATAGAAGGTGCAGTTATCAGAGGATCATGGATTATTTTTCTGTGTTTCCAGAAATCTAATGATGAAAGCAATTTTGGAGTACTGTTGTATGAAAGACCATTCAATGAAACTTTTAAAATGAAGCTGTGAAGCTGTGTAACTATGCTTATGGTTATCATGAAGCCCTCAACATGTTGGAGATACTACATCCTTGAGACATGTACCAAGCGACATTATGCATAGACACATCTCAGACTTAATAATTATGCTATAGAAAATCAAAGCTATAGAGATAATTTAATAATGTTCATCAATTGTAAATGTTTAGGTTCAAGAATTACCTCACAAACCACCCAAACACCAATCTTAGTCAGACTGGGATAGTTTATTGAGCATATGCCCCAGTGCTGGTCAACCAGATTCATGAACTGAACCATGACCCTGAGTTAAGATCCTATGGGGTTTTAAAGCTCAAATTTCTCAAACATCTGTGCCAAGCTATTTCACCAGTCATGATTTAAAGATGGGGTATTTCTTTAGGAATGTGTCTTTGTTGTACATTTATCTTGCACCTATTGGTTCAAGTATTCAACTGTGGCAGAGGCCTTGCTTTGCTAATGTTCCTGTCCTAAGTTGTCTACAAGGATGGGGCTTGTCTAACATTCATGTCTTAACTTTCCAACAAGGATGTCAGTTACCCACGTACATGTCTCTTTTTTTTCCAAATTGGATGTCAGTTCCTAGGTACATGTCTCTTTCTACCAAGTTGGATGTCAGTTTCCAGGGAGGTCATGGAAACTTAAACTTAACTGAACCACTATTCAAAATGGAACACTTATTCCAAATAGTTTCTTATATTGGGGAAGTGTCTTTCTTATGCTGAAGGTCTATCCCCGGGCACCTTCTACCATAAAAGCTTATACGCAGATACAGGAAAGCCTGTTGGGTGGTTGGATTGGTCAAGCTTATTTGTGGTAACTACACAAAACAGTTCTATTGATTTTTATCATGGTTGGTTTCCAAAGACACAGAACATAATAGAATATTTAATCAATCTTGGCATTAGAAAGTGTCCTTAGTAACAGCAGAAATATATGAAAAAGTTT
>JADRCD010098790.1:0-18376 GCA_019843815.1 Montemys delectorum | reverse complement strand
CTGCCTTTAATTCAAGAAGAAAAGTTGACTTGGCCTTTCATGACCTACTGTAGTGCACTTTGTCTTCTATTACTCACAGCCTCCATCACGAACCTCCAGCCTCATTGCTCTCCTTGTGACTCCTGCATTGCATCGACATCCTATCTCTTTGCATTTTTCATTATCTACTCCTAGGTGCTTATAGCCCCCCCCTACTTGTCTTGTATTCTTCACCGTAGATCAGGACAAGGGTCTGGCTCTGCTCAGCTCAAACACACCCTGATTTTCATTTGTTAACAATATTTCAGCTATGACTAAACAATGATTTGTACCACCATTGGTTGAATGTTACTTGATCTAACAGGACAGTAAGCTCGGAATGACAGAGCTGGTGTTCGCATTGCTATTTTTTTTCTTTTGTGTCTTCTACTATCTATAATAAGATAGGTACTAATTCACAGTTAAAGCAGAATTGAGTGTGCTTAACTGGAGTTATGGATGTGGATGTAGTTGTGTTACTGTGAAAATTTGTACAAGGATGCAAATACATGTCTGCCTGACATACAGCTCATGCATAATGCACCTAAACTATTCATAGATGTAGAGGGGTGGTTTTGTGGGTGTATCAGATAATAAATGCAATATATGCAACAAAATATCATATTAGGTGTCTAAAAGTAATTTTATGTTACTACAATATTTGTTCTAAAGTCCTGTCATTTACATAAAAGGCCTTTTCTCCTGGCAGTAGAAGCTTCTGCTTAAATATATCAAGTCTTTCATGCAATTTTCATTGAAGGCAGGAATTACATTGAAAAGCAGGCATTACATTTGTTGGCTCTTTTGTGGTCGAAATGTATTTTGAAAGATAAGATTCTGCTCCTTAAATAGATATACCTAAGTTCCTAGGCTGAATATGTGTATAAAGATATTTAATGGCAGAAGAGTATGAATCAAATTCCTATTTTAAGGTGTAGTAAAGATCTTTGAGCTGTAGATTGAGAACTTGAGAAAACGGGTGCTTTCCTTAGCACTGTAATCATTAGTGTCTAATGGGATCTGGAAGAATGCAGGCAGAGCAGGCTTGGGGTGTCCCTGCAGAATATGACTGATCTGAGTGTCTTTGTGAGGAGCCCTGAAACAAAGTTTGCACTTGCCTGTGCTTTGCATCCCTCCCTCCAGCAGTCGGTGATACCATGCTGGTGGTGTTGACCTCAGGGTCATTCTTTTTTAAACAATTATGTTTAATTTGTGACTGTGATTTCCAAAGGCAAAAGCTCCCCTGCCTTCCCTGGGTCTCCCTCTGTGGAAGAATGTGTGAATTCACACGCATCCTGTTCTAACTGTGCAGGAGAAACTTCCAGTCAGGAGACATTGTCCCACAACCTGGACATCTGAGCAAGTAATGAACTGATAATACAAAACAGGGCTCATAGCCACCAGCCTCCTTTTCTGACTGAAAAAGTGTCTTAGGTTCTCATCCACTTCCAGGGTTTGTTTCTTCAACCAGATTGGGCTAAAAGTAAGACGGGGGAGGGGGCGAAGGCTCTTACTTCTGTTTGTTAATCTTTCTCCTTCTATCTTTTTTAAAGCCGTCCTCTTTTCTCCCCCTCTCTTTTGCCTCAATAGAAAGAGAAAAAAAAAAAGTTTTGTCAGCACTCCTGTTTCCTTTGTTGGTTGCTTTTTCTCAGAAGTCTTTCTCCGCTTTTATCCTCATCGCAGTCATGCATGAGAGAACAGTTGTGCGCTGTTGTCTGGCTGCTGTGCTAGTTTTGAATCAGTGGGACTCCCTCTTTGTTCTCTGTAGATTCCGAACACCGAAAGGTAAAAGAGTAGAAACAGGGATTGGGGCTCTTAAGAAGAGAAACCTAGATTCATTTAGATTTAATTCATTTGGGGGCCACGACAGTAATAGTTGAGGAGTTGCAGGGAGCAGAGCTTCCAGAGCTCAGTCTCTTTACCTAGAACGTTTTGCTGACCTGGCATCTCCGGCAAGAATGTATTTTTAGCCATATGCTTCCAATATTCAGGATTCTAGGAATCTGCTTGGTGATTTAATGGAGAGCTGTTCATTCCCCACTGGGGTCTGAGCCTGTGTAGCAGTTGCTTTAGCATACAGACACTGTCTACCTGAGGCGACGCCTGCCTGGGGTTTCCAGAGGATTCATGGTAAGATGATTTTAAAATTCTACAAAAAAAATTTGCCTACATCTGCACCAAAAGAAAGCTTTTGTCTCTACGTTCTAGTTTTGCAAAAGAAAAAAAAATTAGGCATTCAGAAGTGAAACTTGAACTTCGGATGGATGTGAGGGCTTCATCCTTACAAAACAGCCCCCTTCTGATCTAGTTATCCGACATGGGCTTGCTACGGGTTGTCATGGTGATAGTGTAGGCCTGAACATTTTCACAGGCTCAAACTATGAAGTTTTTGAAAACTGTTTTGATTAATTTTTCCCTCACTCCAACTTCTCTCTCACTTCAACTGTTTCTTCTTTTGTTTCACCCGTGATTTATGGCAGGTTGCTGTCATTTAAATAGATGTGCATTTTGAAATTCCTCCTTTCTTTGCTGATGCAAAGAAAAAAATAACCCATGCAAGTCATGCTCAAAGAGTTGGTTATTGTTGCTTGCTGGATTTCGACTCTCTGTGGTTGTCGGGCCTAATTCAAAGTAATTCAGGCTCCACAGTGGGGGCAGTGCATAGCTCCACAGGAAATTATGATAGCAAACGTCTTCCTGTCGAGCTGCGCCCTTGGCACTACAAAGTGCCTCGGGCTGCAGCTACCTGAATAGGGTTGAATTAGACCAGACAACCGCATCATCCCACTTCTTAATCTATTAGAGCCATATACAAGTGGCAATTGTTGATTGCAAAAATGGGATTAAGAGGCTCTTCAAGTGAATTGATTTTCTTGTGAGAACAAAAAGAGGAAAGAGAAGCCTTCGTTTGAATCACACAGCCAGAAAGTTTCATGAATGGGTTCCACTCCAAATGTTAGAATTTAAGCAATCAGTAAGTCCCCATGGGGTGTGCAGGTGAGAGAAATAAACTGCTCAAAAATAGAAAAATATGTGCAAAACCCAAGTTTAAGGCATCTGCTTTGCAAGACTCCTCAGAATAAAGGAGCTCTTAGAAAGATATCTAATAACGTGACACAGACAAATGGTTCTCAGGGTTTGCTTTTTGGCCTTGCATACTATAGTGTGTGTCTGTCAAATTTGTTGGAGCCAGGTGAGTCGTATATATTTCTCTTTCGTTCCAGTCTCTCATCAGCCATCATGATGTTTCTGTCTCTCCCCCTCCCATTAACAGGTCTATGTTCTCCATTGGGAAGTGTCCCCATGAACCAGGTGTCTTTTGAAGGAGACCATCATTTGGTGCATATGTTTTCTCCTTTGAAGTGCCCTTAAGCTCTTTGACTTTGGTAACTTTGGAAAATGTAAATTGACTCTCTACCAGGTGGAATCAAATGCTGTGTTGCCTTTCCCAAAGTGTTCTTTTTATTTGGAGGGCTATCTTTGATTAGCACACTGGCTTTAGATGGCCAAATGGCACAGTCAAGCCTCTGCCACAAGGCAACTCCTCAGACCTTGAAAATATCAACTTTGTTCATCTAACATCTCCTGTTGCTCCAAGCAGTGGTAAATGTCAAATTTACCACAAACCCCACTCTAAAAGGAAACATATAGAGGATGCAAACACATGAACTTCTATACTCAAAGTCCTAAAATGCTTCTTAGGCTCAGTCTAATGTTGGTTGCTTTTTATGGTGGTTCATCATGCATCCCACATGTATCTAGAATGATCAGTTATCTGGCAGCTTTTGCTGTCAGAGACTCCAAGAATGTAGAGAATAGAAATGACACTCTCGCCTGCTGGGGAATAAAAATGGCCAGAGCAGATGAGGTGAGCTTCCCATTTCCTCTGCCTTCTGTGCTGTGTCTCAGATTAACCAGGAACAAGTAATCTGGAATGTCCTGGCCCTTTGAGGGTACAACTGGTGAAGGGTGGTTAAGCTATGCTAGAAGGGGTTCCAGTTTGGAATGATAAACATAACTATGACAAGGAACAGGAACCTGGAACCCTTCGCAAAGCCGACTACTCAGAAGAGAATCCATCACCAACGGAAGGAATGAAAGCATTCATCTGGCCTTCAGCAATCAGCTTCAGTGGTTAGTGGACAGCAATGTTGTGATGGGAGAAGCCACCTTTCTTTATAAGCTCAAAAAAGATCATTTTTCCCACATTTAAAGGCCACTTCAGAGACCCTTTGGAGAAAAAAAAATTGGCAGTTTGGACATTTGCCATTCCCCATACATACTGATGCTATGTATGACTTCAAATGCCCCCATTTCTCCAGCTGATGAGGAAAGTCTTATTTGTTTTAACTGGGGAATATAGTTCCCTTCTCCTTTTTGTTTTGTTTCTCTCATTTCAAAGTCAGTAGGCAAAGGTATCAGTTGTTACAGTATTGTGAGTCTAGAAAGGCTACTGGATCTCAGATGCTGGCCTGCACTTTTGGGGACCAGGGATCTCTGATGCAATGTGGGAAAAACAAAGGGAAACCCCAAGTCAAGGATTTCCACCCAGCCATCAGAAAGCACATTAGCAGGCTGAGGCACTCAGCACCATCCTTCCTTTGGAATTGCATTTCCCTTAAGGGGAGGCCCTGTGCAGACAACATTTATACAGGTACTATTAATAGACTCACGAGTTATGAGACTCTCCTAAGAAGAAAGGATGTGCGTATTTAAATGGAAATATAATCAATACACTTCTTGTCTTTTCTTTCCTGCATGTGCAAGGAAATGTCTATCTGAGTATATTTTCCATGCAACCATCTTTATGGAAAGAGGAATTCAGAAGAATCACAGTTAGACAGGTCTGTTCTTTCCCTCTGGAATTTCTTTCAAGTCCAAGAGTAGAGGCATTGGCTTGCATCTAACATACTAACTATGGAATACAGTAAGTAATAATTGGCTATTTATCATAATGTTGCTTTCCCGGCACACCATTCATTAAATGCCCCATATTTAATTATGCCAAAATTAGCACAGGGGAGTCTTTGGCTAGTGTATTTGCACATGCCATCAATTATGTCCTAATAAATTAATTTGCTTTTCAGGATTCACCAGAGGCACCAGTTGGGCCTCTGCGCTCCTGCTTGACGGTGCTGACTTTGAACAGGTTTATTCAGCTGCTGTCTGCTAAGCCCTACAGAAAAGCACAATGGCTGCTGATCGGCCTTTTATGGTTTATTGGAAACTGGTGGTCCGCACTGTGGCTCTGGTCAGTGATTAACCCGCGAGAAAACAAACTACACAAGGCTAAGTTGATGTTGGAGGAGGAATGAGCTCACTTCATTAAGGCTTGAAGAGGAAACCTTTTCTCCTTCAGTGCTTGTTCAAAACTTTTCAGGTCTCTATTTAATCACGTAATTCTCTCTAAGTAGCAAGAGAAGCCTGCTGCACAGCGAGCGGTCTTTTGCCACATGACAACTTAGAGAGATAAATTATATATAAATATCTTCATGGTTTTGTGCAGGGAGGAAACCAATTTTAGTATTCCTCTGAAAAACTAATTTACTTGTTTCTTTATTAAAAGAAATAGCTGGGTACACTCGATGCTACTTCATGTACACAAGTGGTGGACTCCATATTTCTTCTGGGCATCTTGTTCCTTGATAAGGTTATTGAAATTCAGGTGAAAGGTTCTCCCCTCTAGCCCTGTGATTCTAAACAAATAGTGAAAGGGGACAGCAAGGGTAAAGGCTTAGATAATTCAGATTGTTGAAAAAAGTGGAACAAAATAAATTCATTCTCAGCTAGACTAGAAGGGGGAATAGAAGCTGTGCGGCTCTAGTTCAGGAAGTATTTCCTTTCTGAGCTCCATGTAATCTCACATCGCTCACTCAGCCTCCCCTTCTCCTTCCCTCTGTAGAACTTCAAGCTTGGAGATCAGGAACAAAGCAGAGGACTTAGATTCATCAACTCTGGTTTGGGTGTATTTATTTATTTGTTTAGAATGAATGAAAAGTTAATAAAGACATGTAACGTGAAATGTTAGGGGATTTCAATAGTGCCTTCTCATTTAATACTTAAGGTTTGAATTATCCCCACTATAATTCAGGGAACATTTTACCCTCTTTACTGGTACATTTTCCCTATCAGATATGCAAGGATAATACTAAATTTCTTGCCCTACACTTGACCCACCTCACATACTCATGTGCCCACAAAGTACTCATTTGGCATTATTTACGAAAATTCCTTGTGAATTAAAGACTGCATGTCAGTGAGAAAAGTTTTGCACATAGTCTTTATCAGCAAGGATGTACTGGATTTAGAAAGCAGCAGCAAGAAGAGGATTCAGCTCTGGGAGAATGCAGCGCATAAGAGCTGAGCACTGACCTCTACTCTGCTTCCTGCTCTCAATGGGGAATTCATCAGACCCCTTCCATGAACACTGACTTGTCCCTGATTGCACTGGCAGCAAGGATGAGTCTAAACATCTCTGACTGAGTCCCTCAACCTTCTCCCACATTATCTGTATCTCCTCCCCATGCTTCCCTCTCCCTTCAATGGCAGTGAGGATTGCACACACCTCTCTGACTTTGAATACCATCAAAACCATCCATCCTTATCTTCCCTTCCCACCACCAGTGATTCTGTCCTATCATGTTTTATAGGGCTTATCAAACTGTAATGTGCTCCATGTTCAACCACAAATTCTGATTCTACAAGGATGAATGCTGAATCTCAGGGTTCCTGAGATTCTGTTGTGTTAATGAATTCTCAGAGATTGTCCATGCCACTGGAGGCCTACTTATGGATCAGATATTTTTCTTTGCTTCTGTGAGAAGCAAGGTGCTATATGCCAACACTGTTTTGTTAGAGTCAAATAATACCACCAATGTGTAGAAACCTGAACAATGTTCTTAAGGGCAGTTAAAGGGTATCATAACATGATGGTGTCTACTAAGGTCTCTATGTTAACTAGCCTCTTTCATGGTATCTTCTAAGGTCTCTATGTTAACTAGCCTCTTTCAATATTCAGTAGAGGTACTTGCCAGTCCATACATATACTTTTCCATATTTTAAAAAATGCCATTGATAACTACCAGCAAAGAAAAAAGGCACAATTTGAGCTGATGTTCACAATTGTGGGAAAAGACTAGAGCTCAACAAATGACCTATAATTACAGGATTTTGAAATGTTAAGGAAATTTACTATTAAATCACATCCTGGTAGTGTTACTATGAAGAAAATGTTCTCAGCTGGGTGAATATTTTAGCTCTATAATGACATTTCATAAAATGGCTTTAATATCAGCATAGCAGTTATTTTAATTTTTTTCAGCTTCTAACCCTTCCTTAGTGCTGAAGTCTGTCTGAGTAGGTGCTGGGCTAGCAATAAACCTTAGTCTAGACTGCTCTTTCCTCCCTTTAACTCCCAAGTTACCACTCTAAGGGATTGTGCATGGGAGAGGGGTTACTCAATTTTATTAGACAAAATACATATGTAAATACAATGTACTGTGATTCAATCCTCCCGTACTCTCTTATCTTCCCTCTTTTCTTCTGAACCATTTCTTCTTCCCAACTAATCCACCTCTTCCTTTCATGACTTGTTTCTGCTCCACTGAATTTAGTTAGGGCTTCTTACATAAGCATGGGTGACGGGCTATTTGCTGGAGCAAGGATAAACTCATCTTCAGATACACTACTGAAGAAAAAGTTCTTCCCTTCCACGGCAACCATTGCCTGCCAATAGTTCCTCTGTTAAAGTTATGGCTTCAAGAATGCCTCCCATGATGACATACAGAAGGGCCCAGGCTTGTGCTGGCGTAGGTATATGCCTAGGAACTGTGCTTGTTATTGCAACAAGCATGCTACTCTCTAAATGATTTTTGATGAGTTTAATAATTCTTATTGTAGAATGTTCTTATTTATATCTAACCATACTAGTGGGATATACTTTAATTTATATCATTATTACTACTATGGAGGGGGGCTATCTAATGTATTACAAGCTGACCAAGAGCACTGTATAGCCAAGGATGAGCTTGAACTCTTGAGCTCCCTGCATTCGCCTACAAAGTCTGTATAATGTTACATGTATGTATGTTTTCAGGGCTGACCATTTGGCATCAAATAACCAATTGGTGACCTCTTCCCTGGAGAAGGCTATTTCTTCTGTTCTCAGATTCCTCACTTGCCTGTAGTTGTTTGTGTAGGTTTGAGGCCTTATGATCTTTTCCCCTTCCAAATTGGCATGCCTATTGTTGTTTTCCTTGTTCGTCTTGTGCCCAGGCAGTCATGCTGGTGCGGTTTTATGGGTATAGCTACTGATATTACTAGAAGACACAATCTCACAAGAACCTTCCTGATCCTTTGGTTCTTGAAATCTTCTACTCACTTTCTGCAATGTTTCTTTAGCATTCACTGTGGGGTTGTATTATAGATATATTAGTTGGGGCTAGGCATTTGATTGGTTGTGGTTTGCTGTAATGGTCTCTGTCCATTGCAAAGAAGTTTCCTTGATGAGGAGTGAGGACTACACTGTGGGTGTCGGGACAAATACTTTGAGTGTAATTAGGGATTATTTTAGTTTATAAAGTAGTGGCTGTGTGTTTTCCTTCCATCACTGTCTACTTTTTATTTTTTATTTCTCTGAAGAACGTCATTAGTATATTGATAAGAGTTGCATTTGTAGCATGGTCATTTTAGCAATATTAATTCTTCTAATACAAGAACGTGGGCTGTCTTTTCATTAGTCGGTGTGTCATATTGAATTTCTTTCAGTTAATGTTTTATAACCTTTGTCACAAGAAATCATTGACTTCCTTGGTCAAATTTGTTCCTAGGCATTTACTAGCTATTATGAATGAAATTGCTTTTTAAATTTCTTCTCTTCAGACTCATTATTGGTATATAAAATGGTATTGATTTTTCTATGTTGATTTTTCATCATGTAACATTACTGATACACCATTATTATTTTGTTTAGCTAATCTAAAAATATTTGTAATTTATCACATTATTAACCTGGCTTGGTGCTAAGATACTGTGAAATGGATAAAGGATTTTAAACTGCGTAGTACAAAAGTTGTATAAAAGAAGGAGCCATATTTTATAATCTTATATAGTGTGTTCAATGAAAACAGTTCAAACATAGCATGCCACTTTTTGTATTAGAGCTAAGAGAAAAGAAGTGTGTGTGTGTGTGTGTGTGTGTGTGTGTGTGTGTGTATCTACAAAAACTAGTACAGAAAGAATATATATAGTACATGGATAGAAGAATGAATTATGCCTTAGCTTTTTGGAAAATATCAACTTTTCTTGTGAATCTTTTTTATTAATCATTTTATTTGTTTACATTTGAAATGGTATCTCCAGGAAAATATCATCTTTTAAAGCTTCTAAAAGGTGTAAATCTTTTAAATATTATTTAAAATTCAGTAAAAAGCTGTAAAAATCAAATTTTAATTTCAACTTGTTATGTATTTGTTTGTTTGTTTATTTTATGTGTTCGTGTGCAGGAAAGAGGCATTTCCCTCTATTATATTGTCCCAGAGATTGGAGTCAGGCTGCCAGACATGCCAACAGATGCCTTTACCTGATAAGCTATCCTGTTGACCCTAAAACTGAATTTTTATTTTATTCCAGCTCTAGCTAACCAAAGGACTCAGCACCAATGACCCCTCTAACTCCCAGTGTCAGTGACTACACCGAGAGCTTAAGTATTGGTTGCCTTCCTCGTTTCCTATCTTCCTTCCTTATCACCTCTGGTTTTTCCTCACTTTCTTTCAATTAAGTCTCTTTATCTTTTTTTGAGATAGCCTCTCACGCTGTATCCATGGTAGGCATCAAAACCACTCATGTAGGACTAAAAAGTATTTCACCAAGTAAAAAAGCATGCAATATAAAACCAATGACATGAGTTTGAGCCCTGGAACCCGTGCTGGAAAGAGAATTGATCCCCAAAAGTCCTCTCTGTCTCTGTCTCTGTCTCTGTCTCTGTCTGTCTCTGTCTGTCTGTCTGTCTGTCTCTCTCTCTCTCTCTCTCTCTCTCTCTCTCTCTCACACACACACACCTTAAATAATAAAGAAAGCCATTACTGTAGATAAAGTGTCTTCAAAGTCCTGGAAATTCTCCTGCATCTGCCTCCTGAGTACTGAGATTACTAACATGTTATACAACACTTGACCTCATGGTTTTGTTTTGTTTTGTTTGGTTTGGTTTTTTTTGGTTTTTCGAGACAGGGTTTCTCTGTATAGCCCTGGCTGTCCTGGAACTCACTCTGTAGACCAGGCTGGCCTCGAACCCAGGAATCCACCTGCCTCTGCTTCCCAAGTGCTGGGATTAAAGGCATGCGCCACCACCGCCCAGCTTGACCTCATGTTTTATTATCTAAATATCATTCTCACCAAAATAGAGCCAGTGCTTCTTAGGAAAATAACTGGTTCCAAAGGAAGTGAAGGTGTAAGGTGAGCCTGGAATAATTTTTTTGTCACAAAGAAGGGAAGTACTTAAATAGTAATAATTTCAATTCAGAGGAGATGGGTTGGTTAAAGGGTTTCAATTGGTCAAATCTATTGCGACTTTAGTATTTCAAAGTAAATGATAATGTATATTACATTGAATTAAAAATTATCCATGAATTTGAAAAGAACAGGTGAAAGTCTTATATATGTATGGGGGTGTAGTTAAGGGAGGAATGAAACTCCTTTTTCAGAGTAATAGTAAATCAAATGTAGGAAGAATGACATACATTGACTCTCACTGTTTTCAATCTGAAATGTAATAATTAATATACCAATGATCATTAATAGATGCTAAAATCATGAAGTGAAAAACAGCATAATAGAATATTCATATGCTGTCAAAGTATTATCCCACAAACTAATTACCAACTACAAAGAAAACAATATGGTTTTAAAATGAAGAATATGATAACCTTTGTTTTAATAAAGTGATCAGTTTTTATATTCCCAGTATTATAGTATATTCCTTCTAATGAAAGAACCACCACAAAGCATTACACATAAAGTGCTTTCAGCTGGCTGTGGTGTTGTATGTCTAACCACCAACACTTAGGAGGTAAAGGCAGGGTGATCAGGAGTTCAAACTCATTCTTGGCTTCACAGGGGGTTTGTTTGTTTGTTTGTTTGTTTGTTTTTGAGCTCAGCCTGGGCTGTATGAGACTGTGTTTCAAACACAACAAAACAAAACAAACAAACAAAACACAGTACTCAATTTGCTAAGACTGTCTACCCTTAATGTAGTTATGAGGACTCAAAGAGAGACTTTAAACTATTCTATAAGACCACTAGCCTGCCGCCCTCGAAAAGAAACCTAGGCATGGTGGCTCATGCTTGTAATCTGAGTGCTGGGGAGGGAGAGGCAGGAGAATTGCTGTGAGGGTAAGTCTACTATAGCATACAAGATAAGTTTCAAGCCAGCCTGGACTACAGAATAAAATCCTTTCTAAAAACAATAAGAGAAATCAAAATGGGGACAGCACTGACATAGGCAAAGACACTATGGAGGCATGCCGTTAAGTGCACTGTGTAAAACTTGGTTGGATCTGGAGTGGGTCAACTAAATCACGAAAGGCATTTGGGTGGAAGCAAGTGATTTGATGGATTCATAGAATGATGATTATATTGTTTGGGTCGGATAATGATATTGCGATTATGTAAGATGTTGGCCCAATTCTTAGGAACTATGTGCTGAAATATGTCATGGATGAGATTTTGTGATGTCCACAAGTTGCTTTCAAATAATTAACTTATAATATATGCAATATAAACATACTTCTTCATAAATCTATATGCATACATGCACATATGTACAAATGAGACAGAAAGCAAATGTCAACAAATGAAAGGATATGCAGGAATTGAATTTTATAAACCTTGACTCTCCTGAACATTTAAAAAAATTAAAAAATTAGAATATATGGATGAGAAAAGTATACTAGACGATCTACAGAATTTCTCAAAAGAGAGAAAACCAGAACATGAACTTGACTGCCAGAGCCACGGGTATAATTTTGCAACAAATTCTACAGAGTAAGAACACTGATGTACAGATGCTTTAGAGCCCTGAACTCTGGGTTGATGGCCCTAGACTACTTAGACTGCTTTTGTCACCAGTCCAGTTTGGTTGCATTTCTTTTCTGTGTGTCACTGGGTTCCATGCCTCTGATTAGCCACCCTTCAAGTCATGTGTCCATCTCATAGCTTCAGCAAGTGTCTAGGAGAACAATTTGAGTATTTACGGTGAGAAGCAAATTCTGCCTTGCTCACACTCATTTGTGAGAAAGTCTTCAAACATAAAGACTCAGTCAACGCTTAGAAAGTGGTTTCTAAACTATCTCAATCTGGGTGGGCTACAAGTTATAAAGCAAGTTAATAATGAAGATACTTCTCCTTCTCCCCATGAGCATTGCAAATGACACTTCATTTCTAGTTCAAACTCCTAGCTGGACTTTCTAGCTCCAGTGATTACATTAATGCAAAATGATTTAACAATTTAGAAATAAGAGCAATCGCTTCTCGGCCTTTTGACTAAGATCAAGTATAGAAATAAGAGCATATTGCAAAAGTTGGATGCCATACATTCAAATAGCTAAATGGGATCACCGACATGAAGGAGAAAAAGTATTAAGACTCTTACATCGTCTTATAGGAAGAATGCCCTGTCAGGTTGCTATGACAGCTTCTATTTCCTTGATAAGTCTCTCACTACAGTGATAAGGGTGAGTCACCACTGCCGTAGCCTGATGGCATTATTTCTCAATTCAATTTGATGCAATCATCATCAACAATAGCCAGTTATTGAACGATGTACTCATTACGGCAAGTACTGCGATGAATAAGGCCCTCGAGGGGCTTATAAATCCATTTAGAGAGTAAGAGATACACAATCAGATAAATAACAATAAAAGGTAGCAAATAAAAACCAAAGAGGAATGTACAAGTATAGACATACTTCAGAGGAGGGACAGCATACGAAATAGTCATGGCAGGCGTTCCTTCTGCATGTGAACAGGAGAGCTGAGTCAGGTTGGCATAAAGCAAGGAAGTACTTTGGGGCTGCTATGCAGAGAAAATTTTAAGAACAGGAGCCAAAGTTGTATAGGGCTCTGCAATGGAGCTATGATTAGGAAGCCAGTCTTTTCTAGGGGGAAATCATGCAGAGGTGTAGACTGCAAGGCAAGGTCACAAGGTGGCCTTGAAAAGCCCTGACATCAGAGAAAAAGCCAAAGAAGTCAGCCAATGGATCGGCTGAGCTTGCTGAAGCTCACATAGACTGTGTGTCCTCTAGTTCGCAATCTAACTGCTTGCACAACCTGCTTCTAATTGACTTTCCCAAGCCTCTGATCTTTACTGGCCCCTTCCTGTGGCTTCAAAACAGACAGACAATTCTTTTCACCCCTCCAGTTTCATCGTTTCCACTCTTGGTTTTTTTCCTTATCTTTGTTTTGTTTTTGTATTTATGTTTCCAAGTAAAATTTCTTGGGTGTTTCTTTTACTTCTTTTATTTTTTCTCACCTTTTATTATTGTGTATTAAATCCCCTTGCAGCGTAAGCAGTGTTCTTCCAAGGTTTTTAGAAGCTTTTTGCCATCAAATCAATGAATTCACTGTAGATATTCACTTACATTGGCCCCTTTGTTATCAAAAGCATAAAAGAATAAAACCAAAGACAATCTCAATAAAGGCAGTGCTATGTGCCTTATCTCAGCTATCCAAGAGGCTAAGGCAAGAAGAGCACTGAAGCCCACTTGAGTTCAAAGCCAGCCTGGGTAACATAGCAACTGCAGCAAGAGATTGGGTTTGGAGGTGTTTAGAACATTGAAAACTCTGCTCACTAGGAAAACTCTCAGGGAACTAAGAATAGAAAGAAGCTTCCTGGAGCTAATAACAAGCAGCTACTGAAAACATGATTAACTAGATTCTTTTCTTCAAGATAGTAACAATGAGGCAAGGTTGTCTGCATTCCTGGCTTTCATTTGCCATTATATTTGATGCCAGGTTAGGGACAGGAATATTGCATACAGATCCAAAGAAATAAAACCATTTCCATTGCTGGTGACATGTACATAAAAACATTAAAACAATTTGCAAAAAAAAATAGTAGATTTGATGGGTGAATTTAACAAGTTCAGATGATACCATGTCAGTGTACAAATTCTGACACACTACTACAAAACACTATCAAGGGAAATTTAAGATGTAAAGGTCAACGGACTGGAAGACTCAATTACCCTTGAGATATTGTTGGCACATGAGTTCTTTGCAAGTTGCTCTATAGATTTAACCCATCCCAATTAGACTCTCAGCATAGTACTTTTGTAGAATTGGCACTCCAATTCTAAAAGGTGTGTGACAATGTACACATGCTTGAATAGTTGAAATAATCCTGAAAATTAGAAAAAATAAGGCAGGACACTTAAACTACCTGATTTCAAAAATACTCTGTACAGCTCTTGTCATCAAATGAGTGTGAGACAGCTGAATAAGAAGAAAATAAGTCCAGGTGGGATTTCTCAGCATGTAAAGGTACTTGCTGTATAAGGCTGGTAACCCAAGTTTGATCCCTGAAACCCAGGAAAAGGAGAAAACAACTCTACAAAGTTGCTTTCTGATTTCTACATGTGCACTATAGCACATTTGTACTTACATCTCTCTCTCTCTCTCTCTCTCTCTCTCTCTCTCTCTCTCTCTCTCTCACACACACACACACACACACACACACTACTGATGATGATGATGTTGATGATGGTAACATTTTTAATTAAAAAGTCTAGATTGACCCATATATAGTCAACTCTGGTTATGGTAGCAAGACAATTAAGTTAGGGCAAATATATTTTCAATTTATGTTTATACAGAGACTAAACATCCTTAAAAGCAAAACAAATAAAACCAGGAAATTCTACCTTTACCTGTTGTTATACAGAAAATGTCAACTCAAATGGTGGTAGACCAATAGGTAAGAGCTGGCACTATGGACCCTAAAGAAAGCATGCGTAAAACCTTGACTACCATGATCCTTGCAAAAGTTCTCCAGATGCAGAAAGCATGAACTATAAAGAAAAAGTCAGTAAATTTGACTTCATCCAAACTTAGCACATCTTTGTTAAAACACACACTTAAAAAAATGAAATGTCACTACATGAGAGAAAATGCTGAAGTACACATATCTGATGATGACCTCATAATGAGCTCTTATAGTTTATTGATAAAAAAAGCAATCCAACTGAAAAAATAATCAAAAGATTTAAATACACAGTTGATGAGAGAGGATTAAAAATAGACCTTAGACACAGATATTTTCCTGCCATTGGTCATCTGGGAACTACAAATTAAATTGGTAATCATATATCACTGAGCTTCTAGTGAGATGGCTAAAATAAAAAGACTGATAATACCAAGTGATGGTTGAGATCTGGCTGGGGCAATCACCACACTCATTCACCAGTCAAAGTGGGAATCGAAAACTGTACAATAGCTTGGTAGGTTCTTAGAAAGCTAATCACACATTTGTCACACGCTCTCGCTATTCAACTATTAGGGACTTACTTCAGAGGGGAAAAAGCATATCACTATCCGAAGAGATTCACAGATTCTTCGGTCACAGCAGCTCAAAAGTAGGGACAAATATTGAACACATATACGAAGCTTTTTTACACATAGTAGCTTAGAGTTAAAAACAACCTAAATGTGAATAAATAAGTGAATTTATATTAACTTATATAAAAATTTTATATATATTACAGGCATATTAATAAAGTGCAGTCTATCTGTATGACATACTACTCATCAATAAAAGGAAAGAGCCAACTGATATTTCTTCAGAGACAAATCTCAAAACACTATCTATTGAGTGAAAGAAGTAACATAAAGAATTTAAGCTGTGTGATTCCATGTCTGTGAAATTCTAGACTAGTTAAAATGAACAATGATATTTAATGTATCAGTGGTGGCCTACGATAATTACTTTAGTCAAAAAGGTACAAGTGAACTACTGGGGGTGATGGAAACTATCTATACATTGAGCAAAATGGTGATTATATTACTATAAATATTTAGGTATAACTCATGGAAGTATATGCTTTGAATAGTTGTACTTTAACTATGCTAATTATATACAATAAGCTGATTTCTAGAAAAACATGGAAGATAGAATAAGAAAGCCCAGCATAGCATCCAATGGAAATGTCAAAGGAAGAGAATATAAAGAATGAAAGAAAATCTAGGTTTAAGGAGATTTGTGGTTGATGGTGTTACAAATGAGATATAGGGTATTAATATGCAGATTCAGGAAGCACAAATTTCTGTTAAGGAAAAATTAAAACAATCCACATCTTGACTTACCTTTGTAAAATCCAGGATACCAGAGACAAAATAATGCTGTTTTTTAAAAGAAGAAGGCAAAGTACCTTCCAGGAAATAGACAAAGATGGAGAGTAGGGTTAACAATAAAGAGTTGGTGACAGTAGGAACATTTCATCACATCTAGAGGAGAGATAGCTTCAAACTAACATTCCAAGCCATTTGCAAACATTTTCTGACACCCAGTGTCAGTTATAGTGGCTTATCCATATTTAAAATGTCAGCGTTTTTACTTAGTACTACCACAGTTTTACTCTAAAAAATATGCTGTTGCTTATGATGCAGCTGTCCAGGAGGCCACTCTATCTGGAGACAAGTTTGAGAATGTTAAGAATTTACTGCTCTCAGATGTCAGTCCCCTTCCACTTGGTACTGAGAATGCCCAGTAATTTATTGTAGAAGCTTAACTTTAAAAGTACCACAGAACTTGCTAAATTTGGGTCCTTCAAATGTTTCCCTCTGGAACAATGCTACACCTCCTCTGGGACTGACTTAATCAGTCTTTTCGATGGTGGGTCCTGAAGAAATCTCATCAACTAGAGGGCCCCCACCAGGGAAGCTATCAAGCATTCTTCCCAGCATCCCACTGGCCATCAGGTACAGCTTGGTAATGACAGGGTACTGGTGAGACTGCAGACCTTCTCTAGTTCTTTCTGCTGATATTCAAGTCCTTCGTTCTCTGGAGTCCAGCCAGCTGATATTTCATGTCTAGAATCTTCTATTTGTTCTCATCATTGATATTGCCTAGAAGTCTCTCATCCATGGCTGCTACTGTCTGTTGAATGCATAGAACTCCAGTGAACTCTTAGATGATACCTCATCTCTCTGCTTCTCATCTTCAGCTTTGTACTTCTCAGCATCGCAGACTATTCACTCAATATCCTCCTTGCTCAAGCAGTCCTTGTCATTCACTGGTGATGATGCCCTTGTTCTCCTTTCTGGGACTCTTATCTATAGTGGAAAAACTGAGGGTGCCATTAATATCAGTGTCAAAAGTGACCTTGTTCTGAAGAATGTCATGGGATGCTGAAGCTATATCTGTAAGTTCAAACTTTCCAAACAGGTTGTTAACCTTAGTCATGACTCTTTAACCTTCACATACCTGAGAAAAAGCACATACAGCTGGTTGTCAGAGTAGGTGGTGAAGATCTGTGTCTGTTTGGTGGGAATGGTGGTATTGTGCTTGATGAAGGACAGTCATAACTCTATCAGCAATTTCAATACCAAGTGGAAGAGGAGTGACATCCAAGAGCAGTAAATTCTTAACATTCTCACACTTGTCTCCAGATAGAGTGGCCTCCTGGACAGCTGCATCATAAGCAACAGCTACATTGGTGTGTAGCATCATAAGCATTAGCTTGTGTACAGTTCTTTTCCATTGAAGAAATCTTGCAGAAGCTTCTGAGTCTTGGTAGAAACACCCACCAGAACAATATCGTGGATCCGTGTAATGTCTAGTATGACATCTCAAAGAGCCTTTTCAAGCGTCCAAGTGTCACAGAACAAATCAACATTCATTCAATTCTTTTTTTTTCTTTTTTTTCTTTTGTTTTCTTTTTCTTTTTCTTTTTTTAGGCAGGGTTTCTCTGTAGCCCTGGCTATCCTGGACTCACTCTGTAGACCAGGCTAGCCTCGAATTCAGAAATCCTCCTGCCTCTGCCTCCCAAGTGCTGGAATTAAAGGCGTGCACCACCACTGCCCTGCCAACATTCAATTCTTTAAATTGAGCACAGGTATATTTTAAAAAAAAAAGTATAAAAGTTGATTCCTTCATTAGAGAGAATGAACCTCAACACCAGCCCAGGTACTGGAAGAGAGGGTATATTTAGCTCATTTATAAGCAGTACAGATGTTGGAATAAAATGGTTGACCACTTGACTGTCAGTCTCCTCTACCCATGATGGAATCTCCGGCTGTAGAGTCAACCTTAAAAATCCCATCTGAACAACAATTACTAACTAGTACCCTCAGAGCTCCCAGGGACCCAA
>JADRCD010098789.1:0-15430 GCA_019843815.1 Montemys delectorum | reverse complement strand
AAATGTCAATGAAAATTACCTTGTAAGATAACTAAAAAATATTAACTAAACAAAAGAAATCATAGAAAACTTACTATTATCACAAAGGAAACTCTCTTATTTACTGTGTGTCTGCATATGACATATAAAGATGTGCACACCACAGCATGCACATGGAAGTTAGAGGACAATTTTGCAGAGTCAATTCCTCTTTCTATCTTTATTTGGCTTTCAGAAACTGAAGTCTGGTTACCAACCCCACAATGAAAACACTTTTGCATATACTATAAAAAGTTAACCTCTAAGCTTCTCTGAAGTATACTTTAATGCTTTCCTTACTACTAAATAAAAACTAAAACTAAGCAAAAGTATTGTTTTTTCTCATATTATCCCTTAAACCCTTGCTTCAAATCTACATAGGTTAAATTAACATTTTTAATACAAGGATAAAAAATAAGCATAATTATCATTATTTAAATATAAATTACCTTTTCCTGGTCTTAAAAGAAATATTTGAATTTGAAGATTGTATATGTACTGAACTCCTTGAGACAGAAGCCACTCTCTTTTGGCCAGCAGATGAAACAGCTCTCGGTGACTCTGCAACGTTTGCATCCAGAAGAACCACAGGGGAGGGGACAGGTAAGTGCAATATATCAGATGCACCATGGTCATGTTTTAGGTTTTTACTTGACCTCTTATTTATGTCTGGTGTACTTTTGGAGACAGCATCAGTAGACAGACTTTTCTGATGAACTTCATTAGCCTGAACTAAAACAAAATTACATGATAGTTCTCAATAATTAAAAACAGTATTTAAATCAAATGTACTTTTAAAAACCAACCATAACTTAATTAGAAGGTTGCAGAGAAGAGCTTTCCATTAAGTTTAGATCCAAAGCCCTCTGGTTAAAACGCCTAAGTACTTTAAGAGCACTAAGCACCTTAATTCCCCAAACTAATGAGCTAAGGCATGTACTTGGTCCACCCTAACTGCGGTTATGGAAAGACTGAAATCCTCAAACACAGAACTTCTAAATGTATGCCCAAAGTGTTGAGATAGATATAAAGCTTGTACCCAGATAAAATAATGAAAAGCAAGAGATTAGGCTAACAGCATGTAAGCTCACATGGCTAGATGAGCACACATACATACACAGGCACACATATAACATGTATGTAAGTGATATGATGACAAACACCTTTAATCCCGGTACTTGAGAAGAAGAGACAGAGTGACCTCTGAATTGGGTTCCAGAGCTACATAGTAAGATCCTTTCTCAAAAAGTAAAGACAAGCAATTTCAGGACTGGCAAATGGGCTCAGTGACAAACGGTGCTTACCAAGCAAGCGTACAAGCGGAGTTCAACTCCTGGAAGCTATGTGACTGTGGAAGGAGAGAAGCACCTCCACAGAGTAATCATCTGGCCGCCACGTGCATGCCACGCACACCATCTCAGCGCCAGACACACACACAACAGTAAGTAAAACATTTAAATACATCTTTATATGGTTAAGTCCACAGTATAGTGATCAGTCAGAAAGACATAGTATCTTTTTAAGTTTATGAGCACCAATGAAGGTATGGAAGGGTCTGAGAATTCCCCCAACAAAATGACCGAAGCAATGACTAAACTTTTCATGTAAATCTTTGAGTAAATATTTGAGCTCAAATAGAATAGTACTCTTCGACTTTGAAACAAAGATAAGGAAAATGTTTGAAAAAAAATAAAAGTAGCAGCACCTATCCTTTGGGTAGGAGAAAGAAAAGGCAAAGGGGAGAGAAAACCACACCCTAACCACACCCAACAACGATACTTGGCCCGAGTCTGATCTGTATCCTGACCCAGTGTGCGCACAGCCGCTGTCCTGAAGCTTTCTGACTGGCACGTGCATGCTACCAACCTGACCCACCAGCAGCTTCACTCGGCTCTGCAGAAACTTGCTGAGAAGCTTCTCTCGTCCTTGAAGAAACCGGAACTGATTTTGGATGTGATGCTTGGCACTGAGCATAGAAGAAATACATTTGATCTACTTTTATTATATTGTCAATTCTAATTAGACACATGCTTTTAAAATT
Source organism: Montemys delectorum (assembly GCA_019843815.1). NCBI lineage: Eukaryota > Metazoa > Chordata > Mammalia > Rodentia > Muridae > Montemys > Montemys delectorum. The sequence continues at coordinate 13,371 of JADRCD010098789.1, read as the reverse complement.
GGGGGGAAATTTCTAAACAATAAAGTAGCTGAAGAAAGAACAACAAAGAACTACCGAACAGAGAGGGAATAAACAGACAACCTATGGGGCACTGCAGAATATCTCTAACAGTTAAAGCACCAGACACGGTTATATGTACAAAAAGGCGAGTTTATAGAAATACACAATGATGTCATTAATATAAAGTTAAAAAGGTAACAAAATACGAAACAATAAAGCCTTTAGGAACTGCCTCTATGTAAGAAAGTGTTACGCAGCACACACAATCACTTAACGCGCTCTCTTAAAGGACTGGCCACTGCTAGGAATCCACAAGGTTGTTTTGGTAACGTTTCTTTAACAAGCGGTCAGGCTGAACCTCTTGCGGCAGTCTGCCTTAATGACTGATCATGAACACTCACTTTGTTTCTTTCTGGAATTACGTCTGATGGACAGGTGATGTCCATGGAACCAGAACACAATAAAAACAGACAGCATTAATAGGCTTTCCTGAGAAAAATAACATGCATGATTGTATCTCACTGATGTACACTAAATGATAGGTAACGAAGTGTGTATGCATATTATTCTTCATGCCTAACATTCATGGTTCCTTGAACAGTGAAGGAGCCTGTACATTGATGTGTCCAGACTTGATGCCCTATCCCCTTATGAACCTGGCTATCTGTCCTACCTGTATAGCTATAATAAAACTCAAACTACTTCTCTCCTTGTCTCTCTCTGTCTCTCTCTGTCTCTCTCTGTCTCTCTCTGTCTGTCTGTCTCTCTCTCTCTCTCTCTCTCTCTCTCTCTCTCTCCCTCCCTCCCTCCCTCCCTCCCTCCCTCCCTCTCTTCCCTCCCTCTCTTCTTCACTCCTTCCCTGCCTCTATCTCTCTTAAGATTTATTTTACTGGGCTGAAGAGATGGTTCAGCAGTTACACGCAAGTACTACTTTCCCAATCAGTGACTCACAAGCACCTATAACTGCAGCTCTAAGAGGAACCAATATCTCTGGTCTCTTCAGGCATCTGTACTTACATACATACATATATGCAATTAAAAATAACAATAAAAAATGAGGATTTTATCTTTACTCACATGTATCTCTGTCCCTGTGTATGGAGATACCATGGAGGTCAAAAGAGGAGGTAACATTCGCTGGAGCCTAAGTCAGCAGCTGGGACCCAACAACACGGCACTGAGACTAAACTCAGTCTAGGCAAAGCAGCAACGCTCTTAAGCCACTGAGCCACCTCACAAATTCCCTAAATTAGGTTTCTTATGTGAAGGCTGCAGCTAGAATGTCCCCATCTGGTTAAAAGCCTTAACACATACAAAATCACTCTTTTGAATTTTATTTCAGAGGAGAAAATAAAGTGTGTGTGTGTATATATATATATATATATATGTGTGTGTGTGTGTGTGTGTGTGTGTATGTATGTATATATGTATGTATATATATATATGTATATATATGAATAAAAAAAGAGACTACTAACAAGTGTAAAAGGAATCAACAAAGTTAAACTTCCTCTTTAAAAGCCCACCAGACTTGGTAGTCCTGCCACACTGATGAAGGTAGATGCCAAGACAGAAATATCCACTGTCAAGAATGGCAAACAGGATATCACTATGAATCCTGAAAGCATTAGAAACACTTTAGGGAGCTATTATCAACTTTATGTGAGTCAATTTGAAAATGACCAAAACCCCACAACTGTCCACCATAACAAGCTATGAGTAAAATTTTAGCCTTTCATATTCTGTATCTTATCTTGATCATGGCTGTAACAACGCATCAAAATGTACATTTAAGCCAGGCATGCTAAGATACAACTATAATCACAATACTCAGGAAATTGAGGGAGAAGGATCAGGAATTCAATATCATCCATGGCTACACAAGTTCAAACTCAGCCTAAAACTACATGAGACCCTGTCTCAATTCGTTTTCAAGCCAAGCATGCTGTAATCCCAGCACTCAGGAGACTAGGGCAAGAGGTTCATGAGTTCAAGCTCAAGTGAGACACTATCTCAAGTTAATTCATAATTAAATATATACATACACACATACATAAACACATACATTCATACATACACACACATACCACAGCCAGAAAAAGACCCTTCAAAGCCTGAGGAGAAACATTTCTTTAGCTAAATAGAAGACAGATTAATGCCTGTATCTACTAGTTCAAGAAGAAAACCTCCTGAAGTCAGGAAACATGTAAGAAGTCCCCCTCTCCCCCACTAAGGAATGAAGAAAATTAGCTGCAGATTATATATCATTAAACCAGTCTTCATTATCCTCAAAGCTCTAAACTATAATTTGTTTATACTATGTTTAACTAACTGTCACAGTAGGGTGTTGCTGGACTACTACAACAAACTTCACTCTACCTAGAAAAGAAATCTCAAAAAGTAATATCTATAAGAACATTTCAGATGCAAATATCTGAAATACTGAAGTAAATTTGAACAAAGAAGTCAATTCATTATACACATGTATAAAACTGTCAAAGCACAAACTAATTTTTTGAGAATTTAGTGAACAAGTCAAGTTCCCAGGAAATTTAAAGTTGGTTTTAACTTTCAAAGATCAATATAATTTCTCATATTATAAAAGGTCTTTCAAATTCTGAAAGATATAACTGTCACATTCATTAAAACCAAAGGCTAGCTACACAAGTATAGACCAGCAAGCAGGATGGTGAGCTCAAGGCCAGCACAGGCAGGACACCTAACTTCTAAGTCACCTTGCAGTAGAATACTGTTTGCTTATCAGTTTTTAAAGTCTATGATCTTTCTAATTAGTACTATGTTTCCAAATAGTATGTTTTGGAATACTAGCTTCCAAAACTTTCCAAGCAGGAGTGTGGCTCAGTGACACCAGCTCTGCTTAGCATGTGCAAAAGCAAGGCCCTGGGTTCACCCATAGTGCTTGGGAAAAAAAAATTCTAACTGAAATTTACTATGTCTAGATAACAAATCCACCTAGCCTTTTAAGGCACATAATCAACCAAAACTAGTTTTTGTGGACAGCAACCTGTCCTATCAGTCTTTAGAAAACACTAAACTTGCTATTCTGCTCAGGAACTTTAAAGTTGCCCATTTTCCTAAAACTCTATGAATTAGTTCAGAAGAAATGAAAATGATTGTTATAATTTTGTATTTATAACTCCCAATTTCAAACACTAGAAATATCAAATTGAAATTTTATAATACCTCCAAATTTATGAAATTCAACAGAAACATAGGATTCTCTTTAAATAAGACAACTAAATTGTGCATAAGAACAGTGTTTAAACAATTCATTAAGGCACCCAACCTACACTGGTTCCCTTGTTTGACTTACCTCTTTGCCTGCTGACCGACTATAACTGACTTTCTTTTTAGGTGTTGAAGAAATCAATGACTCTGTAGAATCTGTAATAAAAATTATTGACAAAACTTATAAAGTATAGAGTAGGCAGGAAAAAACCAAGCAGGGCAAACTGGAATACAACTTTCCTAAAAACTCTCAGCATTTGGGAAGAAGAGCCAGGTAGATTTTTGGGACTTGAAGCCTAGCCTGATCTACATACTGAGACAGTCCTAAAAGATTCTAATTGAACAATTAAGGTGGCTCTATATCAGTAGTTCTCAACCTGGGGTCATGATCCCATTTGGGGTCACGTAGCAGATGATAGTCTCCATAGCAGGTATTTACATTATGATTCATAACAGTAGCAAAATTACAGCTATGAAGTAGTAATAAAATGATTTTACAGTTGGGGGTCAGCAGACCATGAGAAGCTGAATTAAAGGATCGCAGCAGCATTAGAGAACTGTCAGTAGACTCTTCACAACACAGCTAGCCAAGGAAACAGAGGCATCAGTGCAATACTCACACGGCCTTACACACATCCGAAACACAAAAGAAAACCAAATTCCTGAACAATTTTCAGTTCTTTTCCATCTATAATGAAGATTTTTTTGCAGCCTTATTTTTTGTGTTAACGAAATATCTGAAACTGAATTAGGGATGTAGCTTGGTGACAGAACGCTTACCTAACCACAATGCCCTGGGTTTCATACTCAGACTAGCAAAATAAATACAAGAGACTGAGTGATTTAAAAAGAACAGACATTCCAGATGTTTTGTACCTACAAGAGTCTTTATTTTATGCCAGGCAAGCAAGAAACAGAATTGTCGGAGTGTAAGTTCACTCCTCAGAGGCCTCATCTCTGAGCACTGCTTCACTGGAAACCAATGTTCCAGCCCATGACTGTAGGCAATGACAGGAAACTATCGCATCTGCCATCTCTTCACTTCCTGATCATGCTTGGCCCCCAATGCTCTATGTGCAGATTTATCATTTCATAATAAAGAAATGTAAATTACTTTATTATGAAGTAATAATACATCATCACTTCATTTTTATTTTTATTTTTTTCAAGACAAGGTTTCTCTGTGTAGCCCTGGCTGTCCTGGAACTCACTCTGTAGACCAGGCTGGCCTCGAACTCAGAAATCTGCCTGCCTCTGCCTCCCAACTGCTGGGATTAAAGGCATGCGCCACCACTGACCAGCCTACATCATCACTTTATAACAAATAAACAAATGCAAATGTTAATTATCTCAAATTCAAATGATCCCTAGAATTCTATACTTATTTCCATTATACTTTTCCCATTATAGAAATACTTGGATCTAATTTGGATACTTGGATATAAGTATCTTAATTTTATTTTTTTTTCCAGATTTTGGAAATTTACATATGCAGCATAAGATTTTTTTGGGGTCTAAACATAAAACTTACATACATTTCACATGCACTTTACAACAAAAAGCTGAAGGTAATTTTGTGCATAAAATGAAGTTTCATAGAATTTTTCATTTGTGGTATGATATTCATTTGGAAACTTCTACTTTTCAAAACAATTATGATTTTAGATTTTCACATCAGGGAAATATTTTCTTTTGTGAAAAGTATTGATCCATACATGGAGTCGCAGATTATAGGAATCTAGTGTGAATTACAGATGACATATTCCTGTGGCTGTGTCGGTATTCTTCTCAATATACCAAAAGGTACAAAAAGGACTGCTTATGTGTACTTAAAGTTATAAAGAAGTTGTCTATAGATTTAAATGCTAACACATGTCTGCTACATTTAACATTAGTGATAAATTTCTGTTCTCATCTATACCATCTCTGACCAACCATCAAGAAATAAAGCCTTACTCTGTTCTTCAAAACAATCTTGTAAGATTTCCAGCATGTTCTGGCCTTCCTTTGTATGAATGTTGGGTGCTCTAATAAAAAACAAAAAGGAAATATATCATTTCTGTAAGATATTTTTTACTCATATTATTGTCTGCTTGAAAATGTTAAATAAGAAGAAATATCTCTACCATTTGAACACAAGAGCCCATCAAATCCATCCTATCTTTATGCAATATTAAAGGAAGTCATGTAACTGTCTACTCAAAGCTGATTATCCGTATCTAAAGTTGGTTCAGACAACTGTTATATTTCAAAAACAATTCCTGTTTTTGAAGAATTCAATTGGTTCTGAATGTTTTGCTTTTGTTTTGGGATCGGAACCCAGGAACTCTGGCATCATAGGCAATTTGTCTACCACTGAGCTCCAGTCAGAGGCATGCCTGCTTCTTCAGTGGGGGCCTCACAGACACTAATCTCAACAGCTCCAAGACCACATCTGCTCTGCAACTTTTCAAGTGCACTCTGTATTCAATAGTATTAATTTAATTAATCAGAAATTTATGAATGAATAGTAGTAGCTTAAATTAAATGTACTGATTCATTATTACCATACACATATTTACTCATGTTTTTCTGGTTCTATACGTACCTGCTCACATGTTTATATTTAGAAATGACTAATGTGATCCTACCTGTCCTACTCTGTCTGTCATCTTCCAAATCTCTAGTAGCCACACTCACTTTACCACCACTTTTGGGAATGTCCATGACCCTGAGCGTGGTCCAGACATATTAAATGCAGTAACTGATTTTTGTGGAAGCTTATAACTAAAACTAAATCTGGGCAGTGGTGGTGCACACCTTTTATCCCCTCACTCAGGAGGCAGAAACCAGCCTGGTCTACAGAGAGAGCTCCAGGGCAGCCAGAGCTGCACGGAGAAACTCTGTAGGAAAAACAAATAATAACAATAATGAAATATAAACTAAAAATAACTGTCATGAAGTGTCTGGAAAATACTACTGAGCTTTGAAAGAAAGCACATGCTACTAGGGCATCCCAAATCCCTCACTAATGTGGGCTCCCTTTCCCCCAGCACTGACGGAAATGTGGTTTTGTCTTAAAAACACTGTACCCTCAAGCTTGGTCACCAAGAGACTTTTCAAAGGCAAGAGTCTACTTGTTGTGTGGCCATTAAAAAGATCTAAAACTTTTAACTGGTTTAATCAGTGTGCTTGTCAGTAACTATCTTGTGTGGATCATTTCAGTTTCTTTGTGTGTGTTATTCTGCCCAATATATTGCCTCTAGAGGTTCAATATCACAGCCAGAGACAGGATACTGAATGTTTTCATAACCCTGTATTGCCCTTTCAGAAATACATTTACTTCTCTCTAACTGCCTTCACTCCTCAGTACATCCTGTCGCTCCTAACACATGTCCAGCAATTATGTCTTTCATTTCTAAATTTCTGTCATTTAAAAAATAAACATCCATGGAAATGGAATTGTACAGTTATGAAATAGTTTACATTGACTCTTTTTACTCAGTATAATTCTCTAGGAAATAATACAAGTTACTGCATGAATGAATTTTTTTGTTGTAATTATTGCTGAATAATAGTCTATGCTACGAATATATCATAGAGTTTAACCATTTCCCTGAAGGACATCTAGATTTCAGTCAGTATAATTTATATGTACACCTCTAGAAGGGGTTAACAAACTTTTGTTTAAAATTACTCTAAACTTTAACATGTTTAACAAATATCAAAAACACAAATTTTATATAATTTCTTACATGGCTAGCTGTACTTCATGGCTAGCTAAATTACACATAAAACTCTTATAACATAAACTGTCACTTTATTATCCTATTATAAGTACTACTTTTGCCCACTAAGCAATTTTACTAGTAGTACAGAAAAAAAAATCTTTCAAACAAGAATGCAAGTTTTTTTATAGTCCAAACTTCTTTAATATTACCATTCAGTGCTATTAATAATTCAGTGTTCAATGCTTCTCGTTCATGATTCTATGTATTTTTCTTACTTCCACTAAGTTATTATACAACTTGTGTCAATATTTCTCTTATATAAAATAATTAAAAGACCAAACAATCAGTGCATATAGAAATTAATCAGTCCAATGTAACATCTTTTTTATCTTCAAATCCATTTTCTAAACATGAGAAAAAGTCACCTTAAAAGTTCTAGTATAAAAAAAAGAAGGAAAAGAAAAAAAGAAAAAGTTCCAGTATAAACATGTTACCTGGAAGGCCGGCAAAACCTTCTGTGGTAGTTCTTTAGGTGATCCTGAAAGAAAAGTTAACTATCAATTTTTTCAACTATAATCAAATACAACTCATCTTCAAAATAATTCCAGTACAATACAGAATTAATAAGAGAACATATTTTTCATGCACTCATTTAACAAGTATCTATCAACTGTCTAATATAATACTATAAAGAATCCTAGAGGCAGGCAAGATAGGTAAGGAGCTTGCCACCCACATTCCAAGCTTTAATCCCTGGAAACTGAAAAGCTTCTGCAAGGCTAAAGACACCATCAATAGAACAAAACTAGAAAGCAGGAGTGGGTGGTTGGGTGGGGGGCAGGGAGGGATGGTGTCAGAGGAAGAGAGGAGGTTTTCAGAGGGGAAACCAGGAAAAGGGATAACATTTGAAATGTAAATAAAGAAAATATCTAATAAAAAAATGAAAAAAAAAAGACACTAACAAAGGACATAATGGCAGCCTACAGAATGTAGGATCACCAACCCTACAGCTGACAGAGGACTAATATCCAAAATATAAAAAGAACTTGAGAAATTTGATACCAACAAACCAAATCACCCAATTAAAAAATAAGGGACAGAGATAAACAGAATTCTCAATTCTTAATGGCCAAGAAACACTTAAAGAAATGTTCAATGTCATTAATCAAGGAAACACCAATCAGAACAACTCTGAGATTCCATCTTACACCCATCTCTCAGGAGCCATAATGGAACAAGCTAATAACTAGCAGGTGATCATCCTGAAATGCCTGCTTCAGATTATTATATAATCTGTGATAGGTGTGGCTTTATTAATCAAGGCTGTAAAGGATTCATTTTAGGAAAGATTCCTGCTATTAATATGCTTTTCTTGTTATTATTAAACACGTATAACAATCACTAAGTAGTAGCACACCCCTTTGGAGCAGATCTCTGCACATCCATGGAGATGCACTGTCTTGTAGTGATGCTATATAGACAAATAGATGACTTAAGTCTTAATGGTGATTATACAAGAATTCCTAAAATGGTATCTGTGGTTATTAAGCTCTTTTATAACGGGACTGCTACTAGGTCTTTTTCTGATAGTCAAAGCTGCAATGAGAACTCTGCCAGTCTCCCAAGTGTCAGCAGTTAATTGCATAGATGGTAACCAGGCTTTTTCCTACTCAGAGCACATTCCTAGAGGTTGTAAAACAATTAACCAAAGGTCATAAAAAGGGAACTAGTGATTTATTATAGGTGCACGGAAGAGAACATATCGACTGGGTTTATCAATACAAAATTTCACTAATAATTTAGTTATGGTTTTAAACCTTCAGCAAACCTGTGGAGCTGAGACAGGTGATGGATGTTTAGCTAGACAATTACCCTTAATGTATATGCATGTAAACATTTGCTGTTGTAAACTTCTATTTCAATTTATGATTTGATTTTTCGTGTGAACCTATGATGAACTTTGTAACATGTGATCATGTATTCTGAAAGATGTATAAGTAGTGAGTGTTGGCATCAAGACATCATATAGGCGAGACCCACAGACCTGTTGCCAAGGCAACAGCCACCATATTCCCAGAATCTACTTGGCTCACCTCCCACCTTTACCTGTGTTAATGTCATTACCCATACATAAAGAAAGGCCACTCAATCTCTCTCTCTTCCCTCACTTCTCTTTCCACCTCCACCTTGTTCCCCTCTCTCCCAATAAACCTCTTACACGTGGAACTGTTCTGGCCTAGTGTGCTGTGTTCAGACTCGAGCCTCTATTCTAACACATCATCTGGTGCCAAAACCTGAGAACTCGGTGGTACTCAGCAATCAAGAGCTACTGTGGAGCGACACAGCAGGGACCAGCCAAGCCAGCAAGATCATAGCCATGTGGACTGGCACCAAGCACCAAGCAGGCTGCCACCACTGACCACAGCCTGCAACCACAGCTGCTGTGAGTGTGCGGGCTCACCACCACCGCCACTCAGCTACAACCGCAGCCAGTAGAGCAGGTCAGAATTCTCACCATAGCCCCATGGCCGCCTGGCAGAACTTTGGCCCAGCCCCATGTGTGCACCAGCTGGGAGCAGGAGAACAGGCAGCATCCCAGCCCCTCAGCTGGTTGCTACAGGAATCACAGGCTTCCACCATGTGAGCTGCTGCAGCAGCAGCAGCAGCAGCAGACACTTCTTGAGCTGGGCCCACACCTACCCACTCAGTTCCACATTTCTTTCTTTCTTTTTTTTTTTTTTTTTTTTTTTTTTTTTTTGGTTTTTTGAGACAGGGTTTCTCTGTGTAGCCCTGGCTGTCCTGGAACTCACTCTGTAGACCAGGCTGGCCTCAGAAATCCGCCTGCCTCTGCCTCCCAAGTGCTGGGATTAAAGGCATTCATCACCACCGCCCGGCCTCAGTTCCAAGTTTCTATTTGCCAGTTCACTAGAATTCTCACACAGACACCAGCATATTAATTGGTAGGGTCGGTCGATCAACAGGAGGACCCCTAGTTTCACAGATAGGGCCTGGCCAGGTTTTTCTGGGGGCAAAGGGGTTGGCATTTTACAGCCATGCCTCCCAGCTGACATACAAGTTAGGACATCGACCCTGTGTGGGTGACCATTCCCTCAAAAGCTGCTCTTGTTCCCTTCCCCCTCCAGGTCTTGCAGCCGTTTAAAAATCCCTGGGTCCCCTGTCCACAGTAAGTCCGGAGCTTACTGTGTAGCCTCTAGGGTGCCCTCATGATGACTTGGGCCTCTAGCCTGGCTAATTTCTTTTTGGTTGTTGGATTGCTCTCTGGACACTGGTACGAATAATCCAATAACCCCCCAATTGGGTGTTGTGATGTCTTCAAACCTACCTCCAGGCACCCCACTGGGATGTGTCCTGGAAAATCTCAAATCTTTGAAGCTAAGGCCTGACTTGAAGGCATCAAAATTAATATACTTCTGCAATAAGGTCTGGATTCAGTACCAGCTAGATCATAGTTCCAAATGGCCACTTAGTGGTACCCTAGATCCAACTATTTTAAGGGATCTTAATACATACTGCCAGCGAACTGGTAAATGGAAGGAGGTCCCCTATGTCCAAGCACTCATCTATCGTCATTCCAATCCTTCCATGTGCTCTTTTTGTTCCCCAACCCAACTTCTCTTAGCTATGAAACCTACACAACCTCTGCCAGATGACGCTACAACACTAGATCCACCTAACGAACCACCTCCTTTTGGCCACACATCTGTTTCCATGCCACCAAAAACCCAAACTGATGTCTCAGTTTCTCCTTCTTACTAGGATACCCCAGAACCTGCTAGCTCTACCTATCCAGATCCCTCCCCTTCTTCTGTACCAGCTGCAGGTCACTCCAAACACCCTACATTGGCAGCTACCTTCACTCCTCCTACCACATGCTCTAAGGCCACAGCCAATCCCCCAAGTCCTTCTCCCCCAGAGACATCTGACACAGCATCTGTCCTTCCTCTAAGAGAAGTTGCTGGGGTAGATGGCCTTGTCAGAGTACATGTTCCTTTCTCGCTGAATGAACCTGTGTTCCTACATCTCTAACTCCTCCACCTTTATTATAGAGTTTCAATACATTACTCAGTCTTACAACTTGACTTGCCATGATGCACATATGACACTTACTAATAACTTACTTCCTGAGGAATGCAGGCGAGTATGGGGATAGAGAGAATGCATGCAGATGAAATCCATCAAACAGATAGAGCATATCCAATTGGATAAGAGACAATGCCTGATTAGGATCCTCAATGGGATTATAATTCTGCAGGTGGTATTTTAGCCAAACACAGGTTTATTACATGCCTTCTGGCCCGTCTTAGAAAAGCAGCCTTAAAGCCAGTAAATTTTGAAAAACTCCAAGAGGTTGTCCACGACAAGCAGGAAAATCCATCTCAATTTTTAGAATGCCTCACAAAGGCTTTATTACAGCATACCAATCTGGACCATGAAAACCCAGAAGGTAAGCAACTTCTGATGACCTACTTCTTTTCCCAGAGCTACCTTGACATAAAGCTAAACCTAAAAAGCTGAGAGGGGACCCCTAACTCCACAGGCAGAAGTCTTAGCACTTGGCCTTCAAAGTTTACCAAGGGAGAGATGAGAAAGTCTGCAAACAAAAATACCTATGCTGGCAAAGGCTGTCTGACCAGCCCCTCCCACTGCCCCGATTCTTGGTCTTCTAAGACTCAGGGGCCACCAGGTACCTGCTACAAGTGTGGTCAAAAAGGTCATTGGGCTAAAGCTTACCCTAACTTCTGCAAGCCAAGGGGGCCATGCCTAAGTGCCATCGAAAGTACATCACTCCCAGATTGCCCTCATGTTATGCAGAACAGAGGCACATCACTCCCAGATACCCCTCCAGCTGATATCCTAGGCTTGGCTATGGCCGACTGAGGAAGCTCCAGCTCCCATGACCCGACCACTGTCATCACTAGCAAGGAGCCCCGGGTAGATGTTGTGGTATGTGGGTGGCCCATCTCCTTCCTCTTGGTCACTGGAGCCACTTACTCGGTCCTGACGGAGTTTTGGGGACCCACTTCTCCTTCTGGTTTTCCTATTGTCCGGGTAGAAGGACAGCCTCACTTCCCTCACCAGACCCCATCACTTAGTTGCATTTTTAGGGGTGTACCTCTCACCCATTCCTTTTTGGTAGTGCCAACATGTCCTGTCCCCTTACTGGGAAGGGATCTTCTAGTTAGGCTGGGAGCCCCTATTTCCTTTGCTCCCCCTATTTGCCTAAACCCAAGTTCGCCAGCAGTTCCTCTGCTCCTTCTTCTAGCCAGCCACTCTACTAAACTATCATGTTATTTCCTTTACCAGTTTCTCAGGTAGATCCCCAAGTCTGGGGCATCCAGAACCCCTCTGTTGCTAAACACCATTCTGTTGTCATCCAATTACTGGACTCTACCAGGTACATAATCCAAGCTCAACACCCTCTCTCTCTCCAGAGCCTCAGGGTACCTAAGCCTATCATTTCTGACCTCTTGAGAAAAAAACTTCTTCACCCCACCTCTTCCCCCTTTAGCCCCCTATACTAGCAGTCAAGAAACCTAATAGTATCTATCACCTGGTTCAAGACCTCAGGCACATTAATTCTGCAGTGGTTCCTCTCCATCCTGTTGTGGCTAACCCTTACACACTTCTTTCCACTATACCCTCAGGGACTTCCCATTTCTCAGTCCTAGATCTCAAGGATGCATTCTTCTCTATTCCTCTAGATGCCCAGTCACAAAACATATTTCCCTTTACCTGGACAGATCCTGACACCCACTTTTCTACCCAACTTAACTGGACTGTTCTACCTCAGGGATTCTGGGACAGCCCACACCTATTTGGTCAGGCCCTGGCTTCTGACTTACTATCTCTGTCTCTCCCTAAATCTAAGTTTATACTTTACATAGATGATGTCCTTCTCTGTAGCCCATCTCTAGAAATTAGCCAAGCTGACACCTCTCCAGTCAAGTACCCTCTCCAGTCAAGGTTATAGGGTCTCACCTTCTAAAATCCAACTGTCCACCCATCAGGTCACCTATTTGAGACTAACAATTACCCCAACCCACAAAGCTATTACCTTAGATAGAAAGAATCTGGTCCAATCTCTAACTGTTCCTTCTACAAAGGAAGAGATTTTTATCATTCCTAGGAATGGCTAGTTTTTATATTCGTGGGTTCCTTCCTTTTCCCTCCTTTCTCTTCCTTTATACGAAGCGGCGTTAGGTCCCACCCATGAACCTCTTCTCAAACCTATTATTACCAAGCCCTATCAAAGGCTCCAACAGGCTCTCCTTAAGGCCCCAGCTTTACATCTCCCTGACCTGACTCATCATTTTTCCCTCTAAGTAACTGAAAAAGCGGGATTTGCGCTTGGAGTCTTAGATCATCAACTGGGTCCCTCTTTTAAACCTGT
>JADRCD010098788.1:0-30247 GCA_019843815.1 Montemys delectorum | reverse complement strand
AGTTGGTGAGTAAGAGCCCAAGGACTTGGTGACTTCACTCTTCAGCTCTATATGGAAGTGCTGGGATGGTGCTCTGTCTTGTGTCCAAGACAGGGCACTTGGGAATTGAACATTTTTTGTGTTCTATTTCCTATTTAACCCAGTAGCCTTTATTCCTGATTAGGGAGTAGGGCCACCCATAGATCAGCTTTTACTAGGTCCCAGTCCCTGCTGCTAGCACAGTACGTTCAAAGAGCCTCAAGCCCTTGTACATATTCTGATACCATTTTACAGTGCTGTCTGTGATTGTTTCCTTACTGCTCCACGTGAGGGACCCTGATTAGAGAATAAGCTTGTCTTCCCAGGGTCATGATAAGATGGTTAATGTGGAAAAAAATACTAGGAGACTTTAGGGTTTCTCTTCTCTAAACAGCTTCCAGGGGAGCTCCTCTTCCCTGTATCCATTTCTCTTCCTCTCACTTTCTTGACACAAATACCATTATATAGTCAACCTAGTCTTGAACTCACATTGTTATTTCTCTGACTTCTGAATGCTAGGATTAACAGGCCTGTGATACCATGCTTGTCCCCACTCCCTTTTTTTCCCATAGAAGGAAAGTTGTGAAGAGCCACAGTGAGACGTAGAATATGGGCATGTCTGAATGATGAGTTTCTTCTCTCTAGTCCTGTGAGGGAAATTCCTAACTAGATCATGAGTATCCTAGGCCTAGTCACAGGAGGGAAACTTGTGGGAGTAGGTTTTCTCCTTCTACTATGTGGGTTCAATCCTGGAGATTGAACTAAGATTGCCAGATTTGGCTGCAGGTACCTCTTGGGCATGCTGAACTATCTCACTAGCCCACCAATAAATTAAAAAAAAAATGTTCACTATCTTTAGCCATCAAGGAAATGCAAATTTAAATTATTTAGAGATTCAACTTTACTACAGTCAGAATGGTTATTTTATATAAAAATGTCAAATGACAAATAAATGGTAGTGAAGATGTGGGGAAAGTAGAACCCTTATTCATTTATTGTTGGGACTGTAAACTGGTACAGTAACTATGGAAATCAGTGTGTCAGTTTCTCATAAAGCTAAAAATAGAACTGCTACATGACTAAGCAGTACTACCACAGAGATACTTTGCATCCATTGTAAGGATGTTTTCTATTCTTTGAAATTTTAGTACATTTATACAATGTATATTTATCATATCCACCCACCATTTTCCCTTCTTGATATCTGTGAGTTTGTGTTCACAACAGCCATACCATTCTAAATGCCAGCATTTTACAGCTCTTCCCCTCAACCATCAGTTCCTACGTTCTGTTTACTCCCATTTTCAGCAGTGTTTCCTGAGACTTGAATTGGAGGAGATTGATAATGATAACTTATCCATAACTGAGCACTCAGTGATACTTGTTTTTGGTACTTTGACCAGTCTCTACATTAACTGTTAACCACCGCAAAAAAAAAAAAAAAAAAAAAAAAAAGCTTCTCTGACCAGAGTTGAGAACAGTACAAATCTAGGAATATAAATATAAATATTTAGAATGCAGTTTGACAGCATGGCCACTTAGCAAAACATCATTAAGTAGGTTCTCTTCTAGGGCCTATGATCTCAGGCATGGACTTTGACCAGGTTACAGTACCAGGCATGGAATCCTTCCTGTGGAGGAGGCCTCATCCACTCACGAAGCAGTTGGTTACCCCTGTAACCATCATGCCATTATTTTTATCAGTGGGCATATCTGGGCAGCATGTCAGTGCTCTTAACATATGGGAGTCTAGTACTGGGCAAGACTATTCTTTTTGTTGTTTGTTTTTTGTTTTTGTTTTTGTTTTTGTTTTGAGACAGAGCCCTGGCTATACTGGAATTCACTATGTAGACCAGGCTGACCTTGAACTCACAGAAATAATCTAACATCTGCCTTCCTAGTGCTGGGATTAATAGCTTGCACCACTATGCATGGTAGAAGACAATTGCTTTACATCCATGTTTATTGCTATGCCATTCATGATAGCCAAGAAAGAATCAGTTGAATGGAAAAACTAAATAGTATATATAAAAATTTTATTCAGCTGTAAGAAAAAGTGAAATCATGAGATATGTAGGAAAATGGGTAGAACTGGAAGTCCTGCTAAGCAGAGTACTCATACTTACATGTTTTCTCTCATGTGGACCCTGGGTTTTAAGACACACACACACACACACACACACACACACATATGAGTGAGTGTAGATATATAGAGACACTTTAGCAGGTGGACAGAAGGGGAAAAATAAAAAAAGGATATTAGAATACATGTAACATGACAGCAGAAAGGAGTTAGTGGAAGGGGGTTCAGCAGGAGAAGGATAGGTTAGGGGAGTAAGGAGGAATTTAGTGAGGGGCAAAAACAGTAGGAATGCAAATGCCATAGGGAAATTCATCACTTTGTATGGTAATTAAGAAAAACCATAACTAACAAGAAAGAATTGTTGGCAGAAGAGATAGTTGAGCTGTTAGAACACCTGTTGCTTTTTCAGAAGACTTGAATTCTATTCTCAACACTTACATTAGGCAGCTCACAACTGGCTGTAGTTCCAGTTTCAGGGGATCTGAGCTCTATAGCCATGGGCACTTGCCTTCATATACACATTCCCATATACAGACATATACACCTACACATGATTAAAAATAAATCTTTTTTTTTAAAGGTATTAAGAAAAAACAGAAAGGAGACTATGTAACAGAGGGTGTATGTGGCCCAAAGAAACAGTTGCCAACCACTTATATAGACTGTGTCATTTGGATTACCAATTTATTAAATATCTAGTTTTTTTTCCTAAGTTCTCCCTGTGTTGCTCAGGCTGGTCTCAAAGAGTCCTTCTACCCCAGTAGCTGAGATGGTAGGAATATATGCCATGCTCAGCCTTATAGCTATTTCCTAGATATTCTGAAGTCCTTTTTTCTTGAACCAGATACACTGTAGGTCTTTTAATTCTGAGTTACAATTTGGCTGCTTGCTGTAAATTAGAAATCATGTTGGTTGCCAACTAACTAAACTATTCTTTCTCCGTCTGGGGTATAATTGGAGGTCATAATTGCCTAAGATTAGAATTAAAATTGGATCTTTGGAGTAGGACCCCCCCCAATACATGATCTTCCTTCACCCCGCTGTTCCTTTGTACACCATTGCTTTTCATTACAGGTGGTCCCAAATCTGGTAAGTAGGCAGCTGCTGTTGATAGATAGTAATTAGAGAGATTTGAAAGCAAACACAAAAGTCCAAAGCTGCATTCAATGTAGAATTCTAGGATTGTAGGCAGCTCATCTTGTTCCTTCCTCCTGTACTCCATCCTTGGCTCTTGTTGAGTCACCTAAAACTCTAACCTGTCCTTTTTGAGAGGGTACCTCCTTGTGTTGTTGTGGGACCACTTTTGACAGAAAGAATACTGAATCCTTTTGGAGGAAGACAGATTGTGGAGTTTTGAGGGTTATGCCCTGGTGTGTTTGTAGTAGTAGGCCTACATGGCCAGGGAGGCATTCTCACTTCCTTTATAGTACTCATTGCCGTTGTGTGGTTCTTTGGATACATGTCTGTTTGAAGAGTTATACCATGCTCTATCTTGGGAATTTTATTGTAGAGGGAGTATGGTTCCAAGGCCATGTCACTCAGTCCCCTGTAAATGTCAGAGCTGTAGCAAGAGTTGATTTAGAAATGCCTTCTTTTTTCCTTGCTGCTATATCTGCCTCTTCTAGACATATCTAAAATTAGGTGCTCACCTAGTTTTATGCTATTAATTCTAGGAGACAAAACCACTGGAATTCCTGCCAATAGTTACCTCCAGGGTACAAATGAATGAGCAGTTCTCATCAAGGCTTCTTAGTCTTATCCTTACTCTTTTTTTTTCCAAGTCTTGTACCTCTACCCCAGGGCTGGAGTAGTTGTAAGGACTATGTAAAGATCCTTCTGCTCTTTAGGACTGACATGTTATTTGTGAGTAGTAGGTGAGTGAGGTTGATGTAAATGGTTTTCTAGTGACAATGTAGATCACTTCTTCAAGATCAGGGTTTGGAATCTGATCAGCATTAAGGTGATTTGAAGAAAGGGAAAGTGAAATAGGCCTATTTGTAGACTGATTCTCAGCCATTACTTATTATTATACCTGTAAGTCCTTGAGTATAGTACCTTAAATTTTGACACACACTGTTTTCCAATTTTTAACATTCAGGTTAGTAGGGATATTTACTTCATTGGGATTTATGAGAAAACTACATGAGTATGAGAATATACCTAGAAACATGCGTAATAATGTCATTTTCCCCTAAATCTCATCATATTTTACCCTCTAAATATTTAAGATAAAACTGCTTTTTTTACTATTTTATTTATTTGTGTGTGTGTGTGTGTGTGTGTGTGTGTGTGTGTGTGTGTAAGAGAGAGATAGACAGAGACAGAGACAGACTGACTGACTTACATGCTCATGCTTTGGACCTGGAGTTATAGATGTTTGTGAGTCATCTGATGTGTACTGGGAACTGAACTCAAGTCTTTCTCTGGCAGTGAGTACTCTTAACCCCTGTGCCATCTCTCCAGCTCCCCTCTGCCTCTGCTTGATTTTCTTTTAATAGATGAGGAAACTGACATTTAAGCCAGTGATGACCATGACTGATCTGTTTTGCAGGGGACACACCTCTCTCTAAGTCCTCTGCTGCTGCTTTTTGGGTAGATGGGTGAGTAGATTGAGAATCTGTGGGTGTTTATTGTTTTGTGAAGAGGAACCCCAGATGTACAGACTTAAAGTCTCAGGTTGAAGGAGTCAGGGGGAAAGAAGTATCCAGGGTAGAAAGGGTGGTTATGGTATAAGTGAGATAGACAATGTGCAGAAGAGATGATGATTTAGAGGAACCCTTACACAAGAGGACAAAAATAGTTTGTGAAATCAGTGAATCCTTGCTCTTCTGAAGAGGTCAGGAAGCCTTGGCTGGGGCCCACACCCAGGTCCTTTCTGTGTTAGTAGATTTCATTTCCTTTTTTCTATGTGAATTGTGGAAAGGTTGAGCATTTTGTTATGATTGCCCCTCTTGATGTATCCATAAGAAGATATGTTCTCTGTATGAGGTATATTGTAGTAGGCTCCTTAAATTTGGTAACTTAATTCCTGTGAGCTCCGTGGGTGTGAGGCTTCTCATGCTACACTGGTATCTTCCTCTCTATCTTGCACATTAGCCCAATTTGTCAGTTTTTTCTTTAATATTTCTTTCTCTGCCTGTGACACGCCTCGACACACCTGTTTCCTACATCTGATGAATTGGCATATAAAACCAACTTGGTGAGAAGGTCTAATTTATTCTCTTCTGATAGATTCTGAGAGGGCCTGGGAGATGTGAGCGGAGGCCTTAACATTTAACCTGATGCCCTTTGTAAGGTTTTCATTTACCATATGTGTCTCTGTGACATTTGGAAGTCTTGAATTGTTTTTCTCTGTCCTGGATCTTCTTTTTGGTTTCTTCATAACATTAGTAGTACCCCACCCCTTTCATTTATTTCGTGTGATAGCTTTATCCTTCAAAACGTGTTAGCTGGTTAGAAATTTGCTTAGATGGGTCACGGAGATAAAGACACTTGTTGCTAAGCTTCATGACTTGATTTGGATCCCCAGAACCCACGTGGTAGAAGGAAAAAACTGACTCTCAAAGGTTGTCCTTGAACCTCCACATGCATGGTTTGGCGAGATCTCACACACACACACACACACACACACACACACACACACACAGATATATGTACGCACAGTAAGAAGTTATCTGTCTAGATAGTACCCTTGTCTAGAAATCTCCCTTGCATTTACACTTTGCTCTTGTTTGGATTCTTTGTGTTATCTCATTTGTTTTGACTATTTTTACCTCTGCCCTTGTTACATAGAAGGACAGTTCCCCAATCACTGATCTACATATTACCTCCATCCAACAAAATTTTCTTTCAGTAAGATGTGGTGGCAAGTACCTTGTATTTTTTGAACTTGAGTGTTCAGCACCCTCTATCATATATGTGCATGCACATGTACACACACACACACACACACACACACACACACTATTGTAGGGGTATGGTTCCTTTTTGAAATGTTCATAGTAGGTTGAGAGGTAGCTTTAGTTGATTATCCAAGTCCTGTTAGAATAATAGATAGATGTATAGACTTGTATTTGATTGCATGCCATGTCTCTTTATGCCCTCCAGGGGCCAACCTGACTAGGGCAGCCAGAAAATGAGGAAAGACACAGAGATACAGAAATAGTTAAATAGTTAGGATCCATTGGTTTGGTATCTCTGCTGGAGAAGCTACAGTAACCTGGACTCTCTGTATTTATTATATAGATTTGAATTGAAAGATGGGATTACTGCATATAGCTGAAGATAGCATAGGCAGGGTTGTTACATATAGATGAACGAGGAGTCAGGGATTTTGGCATACAGCTGCACCAAGGATTCTGGTTTAACTAGTCTCAGTAGGAGCAGCCTCTGTAGGGGAGTGATCTTCAGGCCATGAATATGGGGTTGGGGTTGCTATGGTGGATTTTTGTCCACACTGTCAACACTCGCACTCAGTTCCCAGAGAGCAGGTTTTGTACTTTTGCTCTGAGCCTCATCCTGCAGGGAAGTCTTTATCATTTCTACACAAGTCTGAGTTGGTGCCCATGTCAACAGCACACATTCACTCAAGATTTCACTCAGGGCTTCCTCTGCTTCCTAAAATTGCACAATGATGTTTATTGCTTAGGCCATTTGAGAAACTGGTTATTTCTGGACAGATTCTGATGGGCCTGTTTTCTGTTTGTTTCTGAAGACACTAGATGAAAGTTAAGATACTGGAGAAGAATGTTCTTGTTCTACACTGAGAACTAAATATATAAATATGTTTATATTATTAATATATTTAGCTGAGTGTGTTTCTGTGCATTCACTTTAGTGCTTAAGTGTGAAGATATTGATATGTGGTAGTTGGGGTGCTAAAAACGTTGATATTGTTGTTGTATAGGCTGGAAAGTTTTTACTGGCTTCAGTAAATTGGTAGATGAGCTTGTAAGTTTACAACAAAGTTTTAGAAAGACTATCTCAAGCTATGGATTGACCAAAACTAGTAAGTTGGATGTTCTGTGTTATCTAACAAAACCCCCACCTTCCCTTTCGGTTTGACCTAAGTAGGGCCTTTTCCAAAAGTATTCCTGGTTTTACAAGGTCATATGACACTCAGCTGGAGGATTTTTGAGAATCTTCATTTTCTCAAGGCCTGTGTGATTAACTTTATGTAGCCAAGAGTTGTACTGAGCTGCAAGATTAGATGTGGGTACCAGCAGGTTTTATGAGAGTTCAGAGTAACCTGCTTAGGCATGGGAAGCTGAAATTCCCCTTAGAAGCCCAGGGAGGCTCCTGCTGCACTGAAGAATGGTGTGTTCAGTCAGGCATCTCTGAAGAATAACATCTGACTTCTGACCTTTGACCTGGGATCAGCTAGGAGGACCTCCCTAAACCTGGAATGTTCAGCCACATTCTTTACTTTATTTATAGGCTAGGAACAGAAAACAGAGGGGAGCCAGGGAATGAGCTGATTAAAGAGAAGTGAAGCCATTAACAATGAGTAGGGCTGTGGTTCTCCTTCACAACTCTAAATTTGTTTGGTTGCTGCTCTTACAGATTGGAAGTCATTTTCTTTTCCTAAGTTGGGTACTGCCACTCTAGACCCATTAAATCATGCTGCTTTAGCAGAAATGCCAGTGTTGGTATTTAGGATTATGGTATGAGACTTGTGTGACACTTGGGAGCTTTTTGAAAATACAAATTTTCTGTGCTTTTGTACCTTCTGGTTCCCGGGTCAAAGGACACTGGCATGATTGTCTTACAATCTTGAAATGTAAAAAAGTTGGCCTTTTACCCCATAAAATTCATTTATTGTTTTTTTCTGGAAGCAATGTAGTCTGTCATCCTTTGTCTTTAGGTATGTATCCCTCACTGTATCATTGGTGATCTCAAGATTATCTAGTCACTCTTCCTGCCCCTCTGTGAATCTAGGAGATCTACATCAGATTATTTAGCCTGTTCAGGCAGAGAACTCTGGCTCCCTCTCCAGTCAATCAGATCCTCCTCCACAGAGGGGAAGTGTGGTAATGACATTATCTTTCCCTAGGCAGCCACGTGTTCTCTGAGAACAGGATGTGGGGAGGGCTGGGGCCCAGTCACAGGGTGTAGGGGATGGCCCTGGAAAGTGGGTTGGCATGTAGCCATGAAGGTTGATGCAGGCTTCCTTGGCTTCGAGATTCTTTGAGATTCATTAAAGGCCCCTGCAGTCACTTATAAATATTCACTCATGTGTATACCCCCACTCCTACCTATGACATGGCTGTATTCTTACCCCCCAAAAGATATCCTGGTGAAACACCTGTGTATATGAGGTCCTGATATTTGGCCTGCAGTTCAGTGGATTGGCCAGGTTTGCTTACTGTACCAGCCCATTCCTACTTGTTCCTGTCAGCCTAGCAAGGTGAAGTTGAATAGCTTAGCCCTAGTAGACATTGGGGTTGCCTCCCTGCTCTTTCTCAGGGCCCTAGTTCATTTCCTACTCTCAGATGGCGCCTTAGTTCATTGGGACTGATTTGCATGTTTGGTTTCTTTTTAGGCCTCATCTTCCCCCTGCCCCCACTGCTTCTGCAGGGTACCTCTGGAGATGTACTGCTGAGGGTGGGGAAAAGAGGATGTAGCTAGCTTCCTGTTCAAAGGAGGGTGGGGCTGCTGCCTTCCTGCTTGTCTGCCCCCCCACCCCCCTCCAGCTGTCATTCACCCAGCGCTTAACTGTCTAAAGAGTTCAGCTCAGAATGACCCGAGGCTGAAGGAATATGCAGGCATATTAAAATGGGGATTTGCTCACTTTTAGCTCCTCTTTTCAATGAGGATAGATGGACCCTCTGAAAGCACCCTTGGAAGCCAGCTAGTTTGACCACCATATTTCAGGCCAAGAGACAAAGTGTCTAGAGAATAACTATAAGGAATTTATGGTAGAGCTAGGATGAGTAGAATTCTAGGAGACCAGATTGGAACTCTCCATTTTTCCAAGATGTTATTCTATAGGGTTTCAAACTGGCCAAGCTACCTGGTGAGCTGTAGCACCCCTATGTGAAAGCTTAGGGCTAGAGGCCACTAGATTACTTGGATAAAGTCAATGACAACTGTCAAAATAACCTTAACAAAAAGAAATTGGGAAGGGCAAATAATAATCATTGTACTGGCAGCTTTGAAAACCCATACTCTAGTTTTATCTCTGAAATTGCATTACATGCTTTTTTTGTCTCCGTGAGAAATGTATGTCGCCCGAGCTAGTATGGTGCTGGGATATTACAGTTGCCTCCTTAAAGCCTACCTAAACATTGCTTTTACCTTACTGAATCTCCCATTTCTCTCTCCCATGAAAAGTTGCATCTCTGCTTTGCTTTTGATGCTTGTTCTTTGTCCCTTAGTTGTCAGAGAATCCAAGAAGGGGAGGTTGGTGTTTAAGGTCTGTTCTTTGCCAGAAAATTCCCCTGGGAATGAGTAAGTGTGGAATGTTTATGAGGCAGAAAACTCAGGAAGACTCTTGACAGAGGCCTTAAATTAGAGCATTTTGATCAATATGTTTTGGCTGCTGAGCTATCTGTACCTCCCACTGTCTGGTTCTTAACTAGATGGAAGGATGGTTGAATACTCTGGACAATAGCTCAAAGGTTTGGCACAATTTTCTGATTAGGCTTTCAAAATCTCCTTCTTCTGCCTGTAGCACCTGCTCTGTCCCATCCTAGCTTCAAGGTCCCTGAATGAGGATTTCTGAGCCAGAGAACATGTTGGACCTGTAGGTCACTGGCCTTGTGCTCTGATGTCACCAGCATCTGTGCCAAGTATGTTTCTTTAAACTCAGCTAGTGAGTGTCTCAGGGCACTTGTTGAAACACAGATTCCCAAGCCAGTCCTCTGGAGAATATATTATAGTAATCTTGGGTTGGGGACTAGGAATCTGGGTTGTTGACAAATGTCAGAAATGGTGTTTGCAATCAGTTAAGGACACCATCTCATTAGTACCAATCAACATGTTTGCTACACTGGCATCATTATGCTCATTTTACAAGATTTAAGAGATTTTGGCTCATTGATGGTAGAGCAAAACATCTTGTATTGATGTTTTTAGGATATAAGCCCATGTTCTCCCTGCTATTGAGATACTACTTTAGTTTGTGGGTATAGGTACTGGTGGTTCTTGGTAGGGAGCAATAGTCATTAGTGTCATCATACTTTATAAACAAGGATACTAGAAAATAGAGGGATGTAGTGGCTTTAAAAAGACTTTGACATCCTTGATCTTTTTGGATGTGGGTTATGTTTAGTCTTGGAGAGCCTTTTCTAAACCACTTGCTCAGATATCTTCTAGTTAACCTCTACTTTATGTGTTTCCCTCAGTCAGATAGTTTCCAAGCCATTTTATCGTCATGAGGTTTACAAATTGAGAAGGGCCTTGGAATTATCTTGGTGGTTCTTACTTTCTGATGGCCAGTCCCCTTCTGACCCAAGAAGCCAGAATCTTTGTGGATTGGCAAGGGACTCTTCCAAAAATTTACCTGAGGTGATTGATTGTATTGAGTCATTTTGAAGCCTAGTTTATGATCTTTGTGATACCAGCTGTGAGATTTTGGGAGTCTTGGTAAGTTTTATTGAGTGGTAAGGGTTAGTAATAAAAGACTTTGCAGGAAAAAATAGTCAGGCAGAGTTCAGAACTAGGAAGGAAGACACAGCAACCTTTAAAGAGGATAAAACATAAATGCTCTGCCGTGCTCACTCATCCTTTATGATTCTGTTTTTTTTTTTTTTTTTTTTTGGGGGGGGGGAAGGGGAATGTCTCATCTCTCCTAAGATCGAGAACATTAAAAAAAATGCTGTTCCAGGCTTTGCATGCATGAATTCCCAGCATTAGGGTCCTGAGGGGCAGGAAAATTAGGAGTTAAAGGTCATCTTTAACTACTATTAAGCATCTACATTCATACCAAAGTAGATAGAAGTCAACCTTAGCCTAGCCCTGGGGTTGAAAGCAGTTCTTTTTGACTAGGCCTGTAAGCCTTCTGTTGGCCCCTGAATAGTTTACTGATCCTGGCTTTGGCAGTTTTAACACCCAGAGACTCGGGATTCTCATGAGCAGTTGAAGGAACCTCAGCTGGTGCTTGGATCAACTTCATTGTTCTTCAGAGACATGACATCGAAGGTTGATGGGTTGTGCTCCTAAGCAGAGGGAATAGAGCCCTCTTCTGGTGCCCTGGGCAGAGTCTGCATCTTCAGGCTGCCAAAAATGGTCTGTCTCCAGTCTGCAAATAACTTCCTGTGAAACTTGCTGGCAGGAGCCTAGGTCAAGCAGGAAGCTGACTGGAGAGAGTGAAGCCGAGCTGGGTGTGGCTGCAAATAACAGTTTCTCACATTTGGATGCTTATTTTATTAACGATGGGCTTACTTCCTTTTCATTTCGGCACCTTCAAAGTTTTATGGGAATTGTTATTCTTGGACCCGTTCCTTTTATTCTCTGTCTTTGCTTCTATGTTGTTATGAAATGTTGTGTCTCCTTAGAATAGGTGGTTGTGGTTATCTCAGCATGAAAGTTAGATCTATACCCTGTTGAAAACTAGACTTCCAAATAGTATCCGTTTTGTGTTTTTAATTGAAACCTATTGGTGCAGCCTCCTTCTATCTCCAGATTCAAAGTGGCATGTATGAAGGGGTCTACTAACTACTACTAAGATCTAAGATTTTAATCCCCATTCTCACACTACTTAGTAGCTGTGTGACCCTAGGACAGTGCCTCTCTTTCTCATACCTCAGTTTTCCTATCTGTGAGGAGTTGAATTTGAGTCAAATGCTCACTGAAGTCCTTTCAGGCTTAAGGGTTTGGGAATCCACACTGCTGATCATTTTTTTGGAGAATAGAAGTAAGAAAATCTGAAGGGAAAAGTCAATTGATTTTCTGGGGGATGACCATATTAAGGACATTGTGGAGCAACCTATGTTCCTGGAGGAAGATGTGAACTGGGCTTGGGCATTGTTTGTTTCTAGGGTATGTTTTGACTGATGAGCTGCTTTGGACAGTGAGCCCATAATTAGTTACACACACACACACACACACACACACACACACGAGTAATTTCTTTCTAATAAGGTGGCTGTATCCTCATTGCTGAGAAGGTTTAGTACCTCAGACTTGGTAACTGAAAGAGTAGCACTCAAGTCTCTAGTGTACTCTGTCAGTTGAAATGCTTCTTGGAATTTTTTGGAGGGCAGGGCTGAGCCAAAACAAATGAAAGAGACTCTTGTCTCCTATGCCTTTTAGAGCAGCTGGAGTGGTTGGAGAACTAATGTTGAGTCATGAAGGTATGGGTGTGGGTCAGGATTGCTGTGGTTTTCTTCTGTAGAAACTACAGAGAACAGACACAGACATAGGAAAGGTTAAGCCCAGGCAGGTCTGGAAAGGTCTGGAAATAGGTCAAAAGAGAGGTAAGAGGATAATCATGCCAGGTGCTGTTTCCAAATCATTAGGGAGAAAGAAGAATGAGTTGTGGGAAAGTTGATGTGAGTGTATGTATATGTTGGGGGCAAGGGGCAGGGTGAAGGGGTTCTCCACCTCCTGGGGCTAGAAGGTCAAGGCAGCTCTTACTTTCTTCCTAGAGAAAAGAAGTGCTTGAGAGGCCTTCTGTTATCCTAAGAATCAAGATAGTCCAGGCCCTGCCATAGGAAATGCTGGGTGAATTTGGGTGACAATGGCGATTGCTCTCTGCCTGAGGAAGAGAT
Organism: Montemys delectorum; assembly: GCA_019843815.1. Classification (NCBI taxonomy): domain Eukaryota; kingdom Metazoa; phylum Chordata; class Mammalia; order Rodentia; family Muridae; genus Montemys; species Montemys delectorum. Next base: position 17,434 of record JADRCD010098788.1, on the reverse strand, counting down.
TGGAGTTCTGGGGTTGCCCTAGTAAGGCCTGCACTTCTCTTGCTCCTCTCCTCCAATTATAATTGTCTTCCTCCCATTATCAGTCCCCTTGAAAGGCCAGAAAGAAAGGCCACTCCCTCAGAATTCAGAAATGGCAGGTAGTCAGTAAGGTTGTTGAGGTCAGACCCAGTGGGGCTTATACAGCTTCTGCCCCAGGGAGACAAGGGAATCCTATCCAAGCAGTGTTTCCCAGATGTACCCAGGCTTCCTATGCTATACAGTGTGTGGGCTTTGGCAAAATAGTTACCAAGACAGTGTCTGAAGAGAGCAGTGAAATTACCATGACTAGAGAGGTGGGTGGAGTTATGGAAGGAGCTTCAAGAATGTCCAGAAGACCCGCCTCCACCAACTGCTAGCAGAGGAAATTTGGCTTACGTGATTGAACTGAGGTTGTGGGTGATGGGGCTGGCACCGAGTTGACATACAATAAGTGTTCTGTCACCTGCGCCTATGTATGTACTTCAGTGTTTTCACTTATGGACCGACAAAAGTTATGTTCAGTTTTTCCAGCAAGTTAACTTGTGATTATTTCTTCTCCTCACCCCCCCCCCCCCCCCACACACACAAAGATTTTATTGTTAAGAACATATAACAGGTGGGGTTGAGTTATGGCTAGACCACTTTGCTGTGGTGTACTACTGCTTACCTGGGCGATCCTGGCTCTAAGGAAAGGGAGGATCTCTTTGAAGCCACTGGGTCTTAGACTAAAGCACTCCAGCTACTGCTGCCAAGTCAGAGAGTCAGCTCTGGCCTGGTTATGTTTTAGGCTGTCCAATTTGAGGTGTAAGAGTGATCCTACTTGAAGCCTTTGGATGGTGGACCACCAAGAGGAGTTAATTCTCAGAGAAGCTTCCTGTGGGAAGTATTTGCGTTCAGTTGTTCAGTAAGCATCAGTGGATTTATTGTTCTTGGACTAGAGGTGGGAGGGCCAGTGTATGTGCGAGGATGACACACTCTTGAAATGCATACCCATGATTTTTGTTGTCATGTTCCTTAAACCCTTCTGTTCTCCATAGTTATAGTCTTTGACCTTAGTCTATGCCTGTGTACTCAGGCCCAGCTTAGGCAAGGATTTAGCTGTGTAAACAATTCTCTCTGCTGTGAATTATGCTTTAAATTGCTAGTTTGCTCAGATCAGCTTCTTTATTCCCTGCCAGGGAAAGTTCTGCTGAATTTGGAGGCTTCAATTTCAGGGTTTAAAAAGAAATTTCTGTGTGTACTTATGTGCATACTTCCCATAGTATACAGAGGTCAGAGGACATCTTGTGATAGTTGGATCTTTCCTCCCAACATACAGATTTAGGGCTTGAACTCAGGCTGTAAGGGTTAGTGGTGGGTACCCACTGGCCACCTTCTTTTTTTTTTTTTAACCTTCTCAAATAGGACTTCTTTCTTCTTCTCTTCCTGTCTCTGTCTCTCTATCTCTGTCTTTGTCTCTGTCTCTCCTTCCCTTCCTCTTTTCCTCCCCCCTCCCTCCCTCCCAATGAAAAAGTGAGGCCAATTCCAAAAGGAGGGTAGTAGTGCCTAGGAGGGGTAAATGTCCAGAGGGCCTCATGTGATGTGGGTCTGGGCTACAGCTTGTCTTGTGTAATTTCCACCCCAGATTATCACAGAACAAACCAACCTTCCTTCCCTTCCTCTTTTCCTCCCCCCTCCCTCCCTCCCAATGAATTTTTTTTTGTTTTGTTTTTTGTTTTTTAAGACAGGGTTTCTCTGTGTAGCCCTGGCTGTCCTGGAACTCACTCTGTAGACCAGGCTGTCCTTAAACTCAGAAATCCATCGGCCTCTGCCTCCCAAGTGCTGAGATTAAAGGCGTGCGCCACCACTGACCGGCTAGGCTCCATTTATTTTACTCAAATCCCCTTATTTTTTTTTCTGTTTTGAGTCCCTTTCCTAAAATCAATCCTGTCCTTAGAGATCTATGGAAAAACCACTTTAATATGATTCTTAATTTGCACAAAATGTTTTTCTATTCTGCTTTTCAGGGACTTCCCTGTGTATTACCATTACAGTTCTTTGGTAATTCAGTAATTGCCTCAAGGTCAGAATAATTCTACAGTTCTACACTCATTATTCTTTAAACAATGTGCTCCATCTGTATTAGGTGAATTGAAATAAATTTCTAGAAAGTTCCTTAACCAGAAATTCTTTTATCCATGAACAGCATTTGAAACAGGAAAGACCTATGAATGTGGCTACTGTTGGCTCTCGACCAGCTGTGGGTTGAAAATATTTGGAGAAAAAATTGCATCTGTACTGAACATGTGCAGACTTTGTCTTATTCCTCAAACAAGAATGAATAGTGGCTTATTTTTATAACATTACATTGTATTAAAACATTTGTTTATGTTGTGAGAGACTGAACCCTTACATATGCTAAGCCATGTACACAAAGCTACATTCCCAGCCCTTGTGTTTGGTATTAGAAATTATTTAGATATGATTTAGAGAATACAAGAGGATGTATGTAGGTTATATGCAAATGTTATGACATTTTAAAGAGACTTGAACATATGTGGGGTTTTGTGCCCATGGGGGTCCTGGAAGCAGTCCTTTATAGATACAAAAGGATGGCAGCATTTGTTTTCACAGAGTTCCAACTAAAGATTTAGCCTTTTAATCATAAATATAAGGAAAACATTGTAGTAGCAGCAATACATATGATGTTGTCATCAGTGGAAGTCTGAGATACTTAGCTATTCTAGATCTTTCAAATATCATTCATACTAAATTAAAATTACAATAGTGTAGTGGCTGTGTTTATCCAGAAGAAATATCACTTTCTTCTCTCAGGGACTATTAATGCTTATTGGAGGAGTGTTGTCACTTTTTAAAGTGACATTGCCGCAGATAAGTTGTCTTTGCTGTGTTGACAAACTTCTCATCTATGCTTGGGCAAGGAAATCAAATTAAACTCAGTGGAGCAGACAGAAAAAAGGAGACATAGAAACAAGGAGAGGGACACATTGTAAAGAGTGCCAGTGGGAGATGGAGGGGATGCAGGCTGGGTAAGAAGACTAAGATTCACTGTATAAATGTATGGATCTGTTGAAAACTAGAAAGATTTTAAGAAAGAAATCACAGTAATAATTATTAAGACCTGATATTAGGTAATTAACTTAATGTAGTATGTAAGTACACATCATTAAATTTGACATATATTCCAATATAAATGGTCTCATATTTATTTTATTCTGTAAAAATATTCTGACAAGTGTTTGATTGACTTTGGGATTCACCTTCCATAAAAAGGTCAAAAAGTAAAATGGCCTCTTCTCTCTCTGTATGTACTATCTTCATTCTGCCTTTGTCTCCACCCTTGTACCATACTAGATAACTGCACTACCACTGAACTACATCCTTATCTCTATAGCCATCTATTTTATAGCCTCTTACTTGATGGCCATTCATGTAGCCAGCATTTTCTTTGTGCCTACTTAGCCTTGTGTTCTAGACATATAATTGTAAATTAGAAATAAATATTGATATGAGAATAAACCAATGTATTAGAAAGGCCACTGTTCCCATTCCACTCTCTATAATCAGTCATTGATATTTTTTTTTGTTTGTGATTCTTTTGGGGTATGTGTGTGTGTGAGACAGAGGTGGGGTGCATGTTGAGGTCAAAGGACAATCTCCAGAAGTTGGTTCTCTTCCTTCACCATGTGCATCGTAAGGATTCAACTCAGATGATCAGGCTTAGTAGCAAGCACCATCTTGATAGCCCCAAAGCATACAATTTTATATGTCCATATAGCAAGCCATCTTTTGGCTATGTTGTTGAGTAAAACTACTAGTAGTATAAAATTTATCTTTGATTTTTTTTAATGAAAGCTTTCCATATTTTATAAGAGGAGATTCACATATTGGTTTAAATAGTAAGATCTGTACATAGACATGTATTCAAACTCCCTCATACTAGCATTATGATCATGTATCTGTGATATAATATACATTATATCTATTTTCTGACCCTCAATGTAGAAACAATCACAGAGTGACTGTTGGTGTTAAGAGGGGAGTAGTATATAGGATGTACGTTGTGACTTGTATATCTAGATACATGAAAGCTGTTGATTAATACTCACTGTCAACTTTTTATTAAAAAAAAAACTCCTTCATAATAAAATCTCAATTATCATTGATGTACATCAGGAAATCTAGTTTTAAGGTTGTGTCTATATTGTCTAGTGCCTATGTTGTTATATGTTATACTTTTTTACTTTAAAAAAACTTCAAAGGATTTATTTAATTCAACTTCCTTCCATGTAGCGATATTTTGGGAAAGTGCATATCAGTGACTGCACACTTGTCTGCAGTTCACGAGTTCTTTCCATCCCCGTGGAAATATGGTTGGGCACTTAAAAACTTATCTTCTAGCCAAATAAATATATCTTGGTGAGTGATCTAATGGCCTGTGGTTTTGAATACCCATATGATGTATCAGGAATTGTGTGAAGCACCAAGACTACCAGAGACAGCAGAAAAGAACATCATCCTTGCTTTCTGCCTTGTATCTCCTGAGTAGCAATAGAGTCTGTGAGGTTGATTTGGGTTGAACTTTTGTCTCAATCTGTAGACAGCATAACTCCAACTTGCTACTAGTGTGTGCCTGGGATGTTGGCCAGAGGGATTGGAAGAGACAGTTCAGACACATGAGGAAAATGGTGGGCTGGGATATACTAAAATTTAGTGACTAAATTCTTTTCCTCTGAAATGATATGAAAGCTTTGATTTGGTTGCCACTGTTAGGGGGTGGGGAGTCTCCCTCTTCTTCCCTAATAAACTATTGTTACTTGATATTTTTCTATTTTCATTTAAAAATAGAGTATGTTAATATTTTTTCACTTAAAATATTTTTGGATTAAAATATAATTCTATCATTTCACCCCTCCCTTTTCCTTCCTGCCTGGTAGTTTGTCAATCTGCGTCTGGCTCCCTCTTTGTCCTTCCCTTAACTTGGTTTTAGCAGCAGCTTTATATTGTACACATTCACCTCTACTGATGCCCCCTTTCTCTCCTGAATGAGACACAAACCTAGGAAGTGTTAGTAGAGCAAGGCAGTATATAGGGCCACCAACTTCATTATTAGAGTGATCCTTAGACATTGCTTTGATTAATTGTTCCTGTAATTCAACACATGTCTGTCTGCCCTTGTGTTGCTGAGGTAAAACTAAGGCCCAAGAAAAGGATAAGAGATATTCAGGTTGGTAAATTGAGCCCATGTATAGATATTATATATACATGCACGCACACACACACACACACACACACACACACACACACACACACTTTGATCATATTCTTCATGCTGTCCTTTCTTTTTTTTCTTTTTTTCTAACTTCTTTTTTATTAGACATTTTCTTTCTTTCTTTTTTCTTTTTGAAGAGGGTAAATAGTTTTAATGTGTAACAGGACAAATGGCAAAGACAAGACCCCCAAAACCCAGCCCTTCCCCAGTGAGTCCTTGGAGCTCACACACCTGGGAAGTCTCATGCCTGCCCCAACCCTAAGGTTCCCAGGTCCCAGGAAAGGAAGTTGAGGGACTCAATTGTAAGAGTTCAGGAAGGCAAACACAGGAGCTAGTTGAATTTGGCCTTGGAGAAATCCATCTCTGGGTGCTAGTCCATGAACTTCTTCAGGATCTCCTGTTTCTTATGCTCGTCAGATGTGGGCAAGCCCATGGACTTCTGCCTCTGGTCATACATTATCTTTTCCACCATGCTGGGAGTCTCACTGTCCAGGTCTGACAGCTTGGAGTTCTCAAGGTTAATCTTCTTGGTATTGATTTCAGGGTCACTGGTAACCAAGCGGTTCCAACATTCCATCTTATTGATCTTCTCCAGATGCACTGCCACCACCTTGCCATCCTCAATGAGCCACAAGCTCTCCTCCACCTTTACTTTATTATACAGTTCTCCATCAATCACCGGTGGCTGTCCTTTGAGACCCACCCGGAGATGCCGCCGCTGGATGTCCACCACCACATCCTTTCCTTTCAGTCGGAAGCTGACTCGGAAGGGCACTACCAGATCCAGTTCTGAGACGGTCTGGGTCCAGTGGTAGTTGGGCAAGTCAGCCCCATTGCCCAGGTTGGGTTTCAACTTTCCTTTGTCCTTCTCATCTTCCTCATCTTCCTCCTCTTCAGCATCCTGCTTCCTTGGCGAGTCGAGACTGCCATTCTGGACCTGGACCTCATGATCCTCTGCATCCTTTTTCTGGTCAATTTCCAGCTGCAATCTCTCTGCCTCCTCATCAGTCAACTCCTTGATCTGTGTCCCAGGGCTCTCTGCCTTGGCCTCCTTGGCCAGCCTGGCCGCCCGCTCTGCCTTCTCCCTACGCTCAGTCTCCTGCCGAGCTCGCTTCTCTCTCTCCGGGCCTTCTGTGCCAGCTGGTTGTGGTGGTTAAAAGTCTGTGTGATAAGCTTCTCTGCCATCCCCTCTTCTCCTCCAATAAAAAAGTTTGTTTTGCGTCGAAGGAAGTGGAAGAAGGTGTTCACAAGTTCTAGACACTTTCAATTCACTCAGACAAAGCAAAGTCATTCCTGGGTACTTTTGTATTGTGTCAGTTGAGGGACGTGTAGACATTCACATTTGCAGATCAGACATACTCTCTCACTCCAAGGGATTTAGAAGTCCTTGGTTAACACAGGCACCTAGAGAAAAAGACTCCTGCACGCTGCCCTCCTGCTGCTGTGCCATGGCCAGCAGCATGAGCCCTCCTGCTGCTGTGCCATGGCCAGCAGCATGAGGTTGAAGTGCTCCTCCTCCTGCTCCCCTCCCATTGTGCTGGGCCCAGAGCTCCGCACTCCAAGCTCTGAGATGCTCGTTAGCCTTCCGCAGTGGAGCTGGAAACACGCAGGGGCCTGGCCGTGCGGGTCCCAGATATTTTCTTTATTTACATGTCATACAATATCTCCTTTCCCAGGTTCCCCTACGAAAAAAATAAAATAAAAAAAAAACAAAAACAATAACAAACCCCTGTTCCTTCCCCCTCCCTCTGCTCAACACCCCACCCTCTCCTGCGTACTGGCCCTGGCATTCCCCTACACTGGGCATAGAACCTTCACAGGACCAAGGGCCTCTCCTCCTATTGATGACCGACTAGGCCATCCTCTGCTACATATGCAGCTGGAGCCATTAGTCCCACTATATGTACTCTTTGGTCGATGGTTTAGTCCCTGGGAGCTCTGAGGGTACTAGCTAGTTCATATTGTTGTTCATCCTAAGGGGCTGCAAACCCTTCAGCTCCTTGGGTCCTTAGATCACAGAAGATGGAAAGATCTCCCATGCTTGTAGATTGGCAGGATTAATATAGTAAAAATGGCCATCTTGCTGAAAGAAATCTACAGATTCAATGCAATCCCCATCAAAATTCCAACTCAATTCTTCACAGATTTAGAAAAAGCAATTTGCAAATTCATCTGGAATAACAAAAAACCCAGGATAGCCAAAACTATTCTCAACAATAAAGGAACCTCTGGTGGAATCACAATCCCAGACCTTAAGCTGTACTACACAGCGATTTTGATAAAAACTGCATGGTATTGGTACACTGACAGGCAGGTAGATCAGTGGAACAGAACTGAAGCTCCAGAAATGAACCCACGCACCTATGGTCACTTGATCTTTGACAAAGGAGCTAAACCATACAGTGGAAAAAAGACAGCATTTTCAACAGATGGTGCTGGCTCAACTGGTTGTTAGCATGTAGAAAAATGCAAATCAATCTATTCCTATGTCCTTGTTCAAAGCTCAAGTCCAAGTGGATCAAAGACCCCCACATGCTGTCCTTTCTTATCCTCTTTACCTTCAATAGTTTCTTTTTTAAGTCATCCACTGCATTTAATTAGGGTTGTTTTCATGAGCACGTGTGGGAGATTCCTTACAAGGACAACTTACCAGTGGCTACACAAAAATGACCTCTCTCCTGCAACAGTTAATTGGCTTTTGCTCCTTAGGACAGGATGAAGTGTCATTAGCTCCTGGCCTTTCCGCGTTGATGTGCCCAATAGTGTTCAGACCTTGTGGAAATACCCCATTGCTGTGGGTTCATGGTTGAAACTGCTGCAATATAAACAGAGGACTGTTTGCAGCACTCCTTCCATCCTCTAGCACTTACATTCTTTCTACTCCATCTTCTATAGTTTTCTCTGGACTTTGAGTAGGAATGGGTACATGAAGATTCCTTGTTTAGGATCAAGTACTCAACAATCACTTATTCTCAGAACTTTGACCAGTTATGAGTCTGAATTAGCTGAAAGCCATTTCAAAAAGAAACCTTTTTAACTTTCAGAGTAAAACGAATCTGTGGATATAAATACATATTAAGAGGCCAATTTGACTGCATTTCTATTGAGTAAAACAATAGTAGTCCCACTAGAGCATATGACCTCCTAAGCCATGAGCTTTTGAGCAGGTTTATAATACTGGGGGCATCAATTCCCTCCTGTGGAGTTGACCTCAAATTCACTCAGAAATGGTTAGTTACTCCCATTACCATCATGCCTTTATTGCAGTGGTTCTCAACCTTCCTAATGCTATGACCCTTTAATACAGTCTTTAATATATATGACCCCTAACCATAAAATTATTTCCTACTTGATAACTGTAATTTTTCTACTGTTATGGATTGTAATATAATATCTGTGTTTTTCAATGGTCTTAGAAAACTTCTATCACAGGGTAATTCAACTCCCCTAATGGGGTCATGACCTACAGGTTGAGGACCTGTGCTCTGTTACAGCAGGAGTGCATTTTGCGTAGAAGGTTGATGTTGTAGATTGGAAAATTTATAGTGGAGAATCCAATGTTCTTTATTTTCCCTTGCTTCTGCAGAGATCTACTTGTGTCATAGATGAGCCAGGCTATAGATCTGGGGTAAGAAGAGAATGCTATAAGATGGAACTTGCGGGTGTAGATGGGGAATACTTTCCGGAAGAAATATAGTCAATACTTCCTCTTTGTAGTAGGATGATTTACATTCTTTGCCTCTTGGTAGAGTATTGTCTGTGGCTGTGTTTTAATCTTCAGTAATATGGGTGGGAGTATAATTAAGTTAGGACTTAGGTCAATATTTTACCTTTATTCACACCAATTTCTTTATTTACTCACTTCCTTGGTGTTTGAGTTTCTTCCAAGTTGAACATGGACATTTTTCCCAAATCGACAGAGCACAAAGCAAAACAACTAATCTGCTTTCTTTTATCTCATCCTAGATCAGTGTGCGTGTAACCACCATGGATGCAGAGCTGGAGTTTGCCATTCAGCCCAACACTACTGGCAAGCAGCTGTTTGACCAGGTAAACGAAGGCCTTATTCCTTAACTACTTCTTCTGTTAATAGGTCTTGTCACACTCATTCCTTCTATGCTTTGGAAAAGGTCTATTTTTCCACTTGCTTATCCGAGGATGGTGAAAACAAAGGTGGACTACAGACTTAATTTAAAAGGAAGCAAAGTTACAGGTTGGCAACCTGAAATCTCAGTCTTATTGCCTTCACATATCCTATACTTGATCCTGAACAAGGGAGAAAAGAGACAGGGAGCATGATTATATGCTAGATTTGCTGAAAATATGAATATATGGAGCCTTGAACTGTTAAAGATATTTGTTTGTTTACTTATCTACTTATAGACAAGTCTCTTTTAAAAAGTCCAGGCTGTCCTTCTAACTCACAATTCTCATTCCTCCACCTTCCAAGTGCTAGGATTCTAGGTGTATGCCTCCAGACCTATAAGTTGTCCTCTCACTTCCATATGTAGACTGTGGCATGAGCATCGATGCATATATACACATGTGAAATTAATGCTTACCATATAGATCTTTTGTTTTTATAAAATTGTAATGTTATTTATATCTTAATCATTATCCAAAAAACTTGTTATTGTGACATATAAGGTTGCATAAAATTGCAGATCAGAACTGGACAAGACAGTTAAAAAAAAAAAACCCAAACCCAAATAGCTTAGAAGACAGTGTTATATACGTGCATGTGGTAGAGTAGTAAATGATAGCTTCCTTTCAAATACCATGATGCTTTTTGTCTCTTTTATGAACTAGAATAGGGAGATAAGCTCGATTTTGGATTTAGTTGGAACGTACTCCTCTCGAGTTTGTTTTGTGTTTTTGTTTTGAATAGGCAATCACTGTAATTTGTAAGGTAATCACTGATGGTTAATTTGTGAAAATACAAGTTAGTCTGAGGAACTTTTAAACACAAAAATAATGTGTTGACGTTCCCATAGCTCACAAGTGATTACAATACTAGTCTTCAATGACTGAATGCATTTTGATTATATTAAGGTTTTGCATTCCCTCTTTGCTTGTGGGTTTTATATTGGAGAGCTTTTAAAGGGACAGACTGATGAAGTTGACTGGATACTGGATAGAAAATCAGAAATTCTGGTCTCTAGAGCTGGCTTTGCCAGCTCATTTTTTTGTTGTTTCGTGCAAACACTTCCCTTATTTCCTGTCTTTGGGCCTCAGTTTCTCTATCTGTAAATAGTTTCTCAAATTAGGTTCTCTCTCAAAAATTTATCCCTGCCACCTTTTTGGCAGTTTCTTCTCCTCCTTCTGCATTTCCATTGTTTAGAGTTCAGACAACCCTTTTCTGTAAAAGAAGGAAAATGCCCCATTTGAATTAGTAGGAGGAGACAGGCAGCTGGCAGAGTATCTCTTTTGGATTCTAACAGTCTATAAGACAAACATAGGATGCATCTACTATACCACATTAATCCCTGGGTCCCTTGATTTTAGGAAGAGGTGCAGAAGGGAGCGTATCAGTCATGGTGGAACTTTGGCTTCTTCTTAGACTCCTTCCAGAGTTCTAATTCTACTCACTCCTCTCCCAAGCCGAATGATCACTGTGCTCTTCCTTCCCTGCTCTTGGTGCTGGGGCTTTGTTCTTTTGTATTGGAGGAGGATGGCTGCTAAAGGCAAAGAAGACATAGCTTAGAGCCTGGGGCAATAAAAAAATCTGTGGGTAAAGTTTTATTAACTTCAAAAAGCCTCAACTCAGTAATTCATTGTTAGTGTTGATTCCCTTTGTGTACTGTATGCATAGTGCTATGGGAGGCCTCTATGGCTGTGAGCCCTGTGCAGATTGGAATGGTAAATTTGTCTGTTTGGGTGGGTGGGGGAGGCGAGGTTGTGCTAAATAACTCTGGCTGACCTGGTATTTATTATGTAGTCTATGCTGCCTAGAACTTGGGACGATCTTCTTGTCTTAGACTGCAGATTCCTGGAATTATAAACATATGCTATGTTCCTGGCTGGTATGCTACTCTTAAGGCTATTGCCTCCCAAACAGAGTATGTAAGAGACTTTAACCTTTCATAATCATCAAAGAAAGGACTGAGAGAGAAAACCAGATAATTTCTCATCTGGATCAGCAATGTCTTAGGAAGTATATTTATTGAGCACCTACTATAACCTATGCCTGGCTAGGTGCTTTACATGCAGTTTCATTCAGATTAGAGTGAGTCTGAAGTTTAGTGTGATAGCCTGTAATCTCTGAAGATAGAGGCAGAAAGATCAGGAGTTCAGAGTAATTCCCAAGAGTTTGGTGAGCTTTAATTGAGGCTAGCCTACGCAACATGAAATCCTGTGTCAATAGACGTAGATACAAATGAAAAAGTGACCTTGAGTTCTATTATACAACATGGTGACTGTCGTTGATAACGGTTCATCATATTTTTGAAAAATGGTGAGTTGGGTTTGAAGTGAAGGCTGGATTCGTGAATCATCACAGCGATCCTGTCCTTAAAAGAAGACAAAGAACATCTTGATAGGTCAGATCACCAGTAAGTTGTGATACGTAGTTTCAGATATCCATATTTGAACAGACATATTCTTTTGCCACTGCACTGCACTGTGTGGGGCAAATGAGGGTGTTACAGCTTGGAGATGTCTCCTAGCTATGTCTTTTGCCTTTAGGTCGCTGAGAGGTTGCCGTAGAACAGAGAATACAACCATCCTCTGTGAGGGCAGAAGGATCTGAGCTGTGATAGCATAGGTGAAAACCATAGGAGAAAAGATTTGAACTTGACGAATTATGTTTCCTCTTTATTTTAGTTCTTTTCTGGTCAAGGAGCATATTTCTTGGCACTCAGTGATAAATAACATGCAACAGTGGGAAGCCATAGCTTGAGGAGACGCAGAGCCTGGTGGGAAATGGAAATGGGGCCCACAATTGCTACCCCTTACTTCTGTTCTTTCTGAGAGTGTGTTCCCTGACAGGAAAGAGGAAGAACACATTTTGCTGCAGGCATGCTGTACTAGGCTTGCTTTAATCTCTTAAGGCAGATTTGTCAAATGATTTCATCCTGACTTAGACACGTGCCACTAGGTGGCAGAGCTACACCACTATGAATAACATTATTTTTGGTTTTTTGAGAGTATAGTATTATTACAATATTTCTCCCTTCTTTTTCCTCTCTCCAACTCCTCTCCTAGACCCCCTCCCCACTCTCTTTCAGATTCAAGGCCTCTTTTTCTACTAATTGCTATTGCATGTATATATGCACACGAATATAGAGATCCTGTCTGGCTTCTCAGCCATCATGGGAGTTCAGTTGAGGGAACCATAAAATCACAAAGCTTTTCTGACTCAGTAAAGTACTCATTACTGGCAGATTTTGCATCAGGACTTTTAAATTCTGATTTTATTTTGTAGCATAATTAACACCTATTATGACAATAATATTAGTCGTATTCCCATCCTATGGCTTAGGAACTGAGGTTTTGTGAGGAGAAAAGTTCTGGTTGAGCTCACACAGTTATAACTTCACCTCAAATCTGGATAGATTCTACTTTTCCCAGTGCCTTCTGTCAACTATGCCCTATGTGAACTTCCTTTGCCTAGCCTTCCCCCCAAGCAGAAACTGGGCCGAGTGCTGTCTGTTCTTCGAAGAAGATGCTCACTGGAGTACAGTCTATGTGGAGCATAAGAAGCAGACGTAGTGGTAGGATCTTACAGATTTTTCCAGTTAACGATCAATTTGCTTTTAGGTGGGTGATGATGCAGCTGCTGCCAGCCTGTAATGGAATCTCAGCATACCTCAGATGTTTGGGCATTGATGCAATGCAGTTTTGCATATAATTTCTCAGGCAGATTTTTTTTTCTTAAGGCTCTGGCCTTACTTATGATGCAACTCTGGGCTTCTGAGATGGCTTGTGATGTTGCTGGTTTGTTGCACAAATAGATGCAGGTAGTATACAAGGAAGGCAGTACTGACTCTTGAATCAACTTCTGCAAGCTATAAAAACGAAAGAAGTAAATGGGGATCTGTCTTATACCCCAAAGCTCCTAGAAGTCAGCAGTGATTTTTTTTTTAAAGGCAGGTCTCTTCCTTTCATTGGACTTCAGTTTTCCTTGTAGTTTTTTTTTTATTACCATGTGTTAAATACATATGATAATAATTGGTTTTCTTTCTTTTTTGTTGTTATTTTTTGAGACAGGATTTTTCTGTATAGTATTAGCCCTCACTAGAACTCACTCTGTAGACCAGGCTAGCCTCAGAGATTCACCTGTCTCTCCCTCCTAAGTAGGATTATAGGTGAGCACTACCATGCCTAACTTGGTTTAACATTTTAAATAAATGTACTTAATGTATTTTGATATATTCATCCCTCCCTTCTTCCCCCTAGTCCCGATTCCCATTCCTGCTGATCTCTTTCTATTTCAACTAGTCCCTTTTCTACTTTCATGTCTACCCCTCCCCCCAGTGAATTTCCTTAGGCTCATTCACAGAAGTATGATTACCCACCAGTAACTACCTGTAGATCTTCAGGGAAGGGTGTGACTTCACATGCCCTTTCGTGATAAGATGTTAATTCAAATCTTATGCAGGTCTCCTGTGTGTAATCACAGGTGCTGGGAGCTCATGACTGCAATGACCATCCTGGATGGCAGCATTTCACAGCCCTCCTCCACATCTTCTAGCTGTTATGGTCTTTCTGCCCTCTCTTTTTGATGTTCTTGGTGCCTTGGAGGAGATGATATAGATGTTTCATTTAAGGCTGAACAGTCACAGACCCTTACTCTTGGCACTTTGGCCAGTTAAAAGTCCACAATTGCTGCCAAGCACAGCATAAAGAGGCTCCTCTGACCAAAGCAGAGAGCAGTATTTATATGTGGGGGTGTACACTTAATTTGAAGGCAACTTGATAGGCATATCACTGGACTTCAGTTTAATAGTCTGTGTTGTGTTAGCCCTGTTTTCTCTCCACAGTCTACTAGGGATAGTAGGCTATAGTACAGAACAGAATTCACAGCCTCCAGATTTTTTTTTATCCAAAATATGTTTATTGGAATAACTTCCCAGTTATCTTGATTCATGATGTTTTTAGTGCACCTCACTTCTACCATACTCCCAGACCTCTTGGGTGTAGTCAGTGACTGTGTTCTTCTGCTTAAGGGTTTCAGAAGGTCAACATTGAGGAATACTAGCTTAGGTCTTATAAGAATGATGTCTAGTACCAAAGGGAACACGTTTTTATTTCTCTCAGAGAGGGAGCCATTTCTCAGCTTTATAAGGAATCTACTCACTGGAGCCACAGAGGTTTGTTCCTAGAACAAAGATCTAGATACTTTTCTTTAACTTGGAAAGCAAGGTCTTTCTTCTCTCCAGCCCAGCACCACCTGAAATAGACTTCTTGGTGACTATAAACATTGGAAGTGAGTAATTTCTCTCGCAGGTTCTTTGTTTTTAGAATTGAAAATGGGGCCAAGTGTTGTCTGAACAAATGGCTCCCATCACTCCATAGATCTTAATTGAAGATTTCTTTGTAGTCTGTAGTCACAGGTCTTCTCTTTTGTCCTTTATTCTTTTTCAGTATCAGTTCTGACTTCAGACTGCATTTCCTTCCTCCCATATCCGCACTTTGGAACTTCAGCATAGGCTGAAAGACTGCTCATCTCTCCAAGCTCAAGAGCTTAAGGAAGTGGAAAATTCATACCGATTTGATTTCTCTCTGCTTACAAAAGAAGAGGCAGTGCTCATATCAAAATCCCTTTCAGTCCTAGGTTTTCTGAGCCGCCACAATTGGCCTCTTGGTTTAGGTAAAAGCCAGTTGTTGCTTTATCAGTTCTGTTCCTTTCATGCTCCACTCCTTCAGTACCTAGGCATGTTAGTCCTGTAGCCTATCCTATCTTCAGTGGGTCTTTTTCTTTCTCTAGGATCTGAACAGTTTGGAACTCTTCCTCTTCCCACCAGTTGCATTTCAATCACAACTCTGAAAATGTGTTGAAAGTCAGAGTTAGTACTTGGGTCCTACGTTAAATGTAGGACAAGAACTTAAGAAAAAAAATCTTCCCATAAACAACCCTTCATGTGAGACCGTTTGACAACTTTCCTCCCAATTAGATAATAAGGAAGTTGTGATCAGCAACACGAAGTATACTGGCTGCAAGTTACAGATAAAAGATTTTTGTTCAGATTTCCTGATATGTGACATCTATAAAGAGAAAGTGTGATATCTTAGGAATGTGGCTTCTCCTCAGAGTGGTATTGTATGAGGTAGTCCCATGAAGGTATTGGTTTGTTTACTAGAAGGAACTTTGGCAACTCTGGGTTCTTGTTCGTGTCTCTAGTTAAGTCTCTTAGATTTCATACTTATCTCACCATAAACTTTTATTTCCATCCTTTTATACCTAAAAGAAAAGATGAGGACTCTGCGATGTCATCCTGACTTCATCAGATTATGGCTTAGCTTTAGGGTGGCCATCCCTAGTCTTGGGCACATCAGACTAGGACCATCAGTATGCTAGTGTCAGGTCCTGGAGATCAGACTCTTATCTGTCTTTTCCTTGCAGGCTTCTTTTTCTGCCTCCTATTCATTCAAAAGGTGCTGGGCAATACAGGACCCTTTAGCTTCTTCATAAGACAAAGGATAGCCCCAACATATTAGTATCTATAGCCTTGGGCTGTGAGGTGTCTGTATCATATGCTTCCCGCTTTGTCTTCTCACATGTTCTTTCTTGGAGTATGGCAAGTGAGACATCTTAGATATTGATATAACCCTCACTTTCTAAAGATAAGGACAGCTGTGAAGTTTGAATTGATGTCATTAGTGATTGTCAATATAGTCAATTATAATGGTATAATTCTTCCATAGAAACCTAAAGGGCTAGGTTGGGAAGCTTTTAGATAGCCAGACACGTGGAAGTTTTTGAAGGCCTATGCGCTTGAGGACATAGGAACTCTGCACATCTCCATTTGTATCTCTACACCTTTTCTGTTTGTTCATCTGTGTCTTTTTAAATGTGCCTCCTTTGTTAATTTTAGACAGACATTCAACATGTAGCCCTCGCTGGCCTGGAGCTTGACATGTAGACTGAGCTGGTCTCCAGTTCAGAGAGAGTAGCCTGCCTCTGCCCTCTAAGTGCTGAGATTAAGCACAGCTCCTCTCACCCTCCTTTGACACAAGATCTTATATAGCCCAGACTGGGTTTAGACTCTGTGTAACCAAGGATGATGACATTGAACTTCTGATCCACCTGCCTTCACCTCCTCTTGAGTGCTGGTATTACAGGCAGGTATTACTATGCCCAATGTAATATTCTTTATAATAAATTTTAAAATGCCAAAGGACAATATATGAGAGTTCCCCAGAAGAGTATGATACAGGAGTTAACCTAAGAATCTTTGTCTACAGTCTCTAATCCATTCTGGGAGCAGACAGCTATATAGCATTGTAGAAGGCGGGGGCAGTGGCAGAATGTATGAGAATTGGCTTGATGTGGAAATAGGCCATAAGCTAAATCTTGACTCTGTCACTCATTATCTGCATGTTGGGCATATCATTTCTTTTCTGGACTTTTAACTTTACTGTCTGTAAAGTGAGCCTCATTGTACTTCTGCCATAGAACCCTTTTGAGAACTGAAGATGATCATGGATGTAAGGTTCTTGGTGTGCACCAGGGTTCACAGTAGTACTTAGTAGGGAAAGAAACTGATGACAATTCTTTTTTCTTTTTAAATTATATATTAAGGATATGTTAGTTGCATGAAACAGTGGATTTGTGACACTTTCATGCACATATATTTGATGATAAGGACATTCTTTTCATCCATTGGTCCTTGTCCTTTTCCTAAATAGTTTGTTCCCCTTCTACTTTCATGTTCTTTAAAAAAAAGACTAGCAGTACCTTAAACCCTTTAAGGGCAGATTAGGTTGATTCAACCTTTATGTTCTTTAATATCCTGGTAGATATTAAACCAGTTATTGTGTTGTCTTTTCCAGGTGGTGAAAACTATTGGTTTGAGGGAAGTTTGGTTCTTTGGTCTGCAGTACCAGGACACAAAAGCTTTCTCTACTTGGCTGAAACTCAATAAGAAGGTAATCACTTACTACTTAGAAATTTTTCCAGGTAATAATGTATGTTCCTTAGCA
>JADRCD010098782.1:0-10778 GCA_019843815.1 Montemys delectorum | reverse complement strand
TTTTTTTTTTTTTTTTTTTTTGTTATTCCACGTGACTATGTAAATTGCTCTTGCTAACTCTATGAAGAATTGAGTTGGAATTTTAATGGAGATTGCATTGAATTTGTACATTACTTTCAGCAAGATGTCCATTTTTACTACATTAATCCTGCCAATCCAAGAGAATGGGAGATCGTTCCATCTTCTGAGTTCTTCTTGGATTTCTTTCTTCAGAGACTTGAAGTTCTTGTTATACAGATCTTTCACTTGCTTAGTTAGAGTCACACCAATGTATTTTATATTGTCTATGAATATTTTGAAGGTTGATGTTTCCCTAATTCCTTTCTCAGCCTGTTTATGCTTTGAGTAGAGGAAGCTGATATGTTTGATTTAATTTTATATCCAGCCACTTTGCTGAAGTTGTTCAACAGCTTCTGGAGTTCTCTGGTGGAATTTTTGTTGTTACCTAAGAATATGATTTTATCATCTGCAAATAGTGATATGTTGACTTTTTCTTTTCCAATTTGTATCCCTTTGACTTCCTTTTGTTGTTTAATTGTTCTGACTAGGACTTCTAGTACTATGTTGAATAGGTACGGAGATAGTGGGATGCCTTGTCTAGTCCCTGATTTTAGTGGGATTGCTTCAAATTTTTCTCCATTTAGTTTGAAGTTGGCTACTGGTTTGCTGTATATTACTTTTAACATGTTAATGTATGGGCCTTGAGTTTCCTATCTTTACAAGGCTTTTATAATGATGGGTTATTGGATTTTGTCAAATACTTTCTCAGCATCTAATGAAATGATCATGTTTTTCCCCCTTTGAGTTTGTTTATATAGTAGATTACATTGATGAATTTCTGTATATTGAACTATCCCTGCATTCTTAAGATGAAGCCTACTTGATCATGATGGATGATCATTTTGATGTGTTCTTAGATTTGGTTTGCTAGAATTTTATTATTTTTTGCATCAATATTTGTAAGGGAAATTGTTCTGAAGTTCTCTTTCTTTGTTGGATCTTTGTGTGGTTTAAGTATCACAGTAATTATGGCTTCATAGAATGAATTGGCTAGTATTCCTTCTGTTTCTATTTTGTGGAATAGTTTAAAAATTATTAGTGTTAGGTCTTCTTTGAAGGTCTGATAGAACTCTGTACTAAACCCATCTGGTCCTGGGATGATTTTTTTTTGGGGGGGGGGGGGGGGGTTGGGAGACTATTAATGAATACTTCTATTTCTTTAGAGGTTATGGAACTATTTAGATTGTGTATCTGATCCTGATTTAACTTTGGTACCTGGTATCTTTCTAGAAAAATTATACATTTCATCCAGATTTTTTCAGTTTGTTGAGTATAAACTTTTATAGTAGGATCTGATTTGGATTTCTTCATTTTCTGTTGTTTTTGTCTCCCTTGTCATTTCTGATTTTGTTAATTTGGATAGTGTCTCTATGCCCTCTAATTAGTCTGGTTTATCTATTTTGTTGATTTTATCAAAGAACTAGCTTCTGGTTTGGTTGATTCTTTTTATTTTTCTTTTTGTTTCTACTTGGTTGATTTCAGCCCTGAGTTTGATTATTTTCTGATGTCTTCTCCTCTTGGGTGTTTTTGCTTCTTTTTGTTCTAGAGTTTTCAGATGTACTGTCAAGCTGCTTGTGTATATTCCCTCCATTTTCTTTTTGGAGGCACTCAGAGCTATGATTTTTTTCCTCTTAACACTGCTATCATTGTGTCCCATAAGTTTCGGTATGATACAACTTAACCTTTATTAAATTCTAAAAAGTCTTCATTTTCTTTATTTCTTCCTTGACCAGTGTTACTTCCTTGAGTAGAATGTTGTTCAGCTTCCATATGTATGTGTGCTTTCTATTGTTTTTCTCGTTATGGAAGACTAGCCTTAGTATGTGGTGATTTGATAGGATACATGGAATTATTTCTATCTTCTTATATCTGTTGAGTACTGTTTTGTGACTGATTATATGATCAGTTTTTGAGAAGGTACCATGAGGTGCTGAGAAGAAGTTATATCCTTTTGTTTTAGCATAAAATGTTTTATAGATATCTGTTAAATCCATTTGGTTCATAATTTCTGTTCATTTCGCTCTGTCTCCACTTACTTTCTATTTCCATGATCTGTCCATTGATGAGAGAGGAGTGTTGAAGTCTCCCACTATTATTGTGTGAGGTGCAATGTGTGCTTTGAGGTTTAGTAAAGTTTCTTTTGTGAATGTGGGTACCCTTTCCTTTGGAACATAGATGTTCATAATTGAGAGTTCTTCCTGGTAAATTTTTCCTTTGATGAGTATAAAGTATCCTTCCTTATTTTTTTTTGATAACTTTAAGTTGAAAGATGATTTTATTCTATATCAGAATGGCTACTCCAGCTTGTTTCTTGGGACCATTTGCATGGGAAATTGTTTTCCAGCCTTTTATCCTGAGGTAGTGTCTGTCTTTGTCACTGAGGTGGGTTTCCTGTATGCAGCAAAATGTTGGGTCCTGTTTACTTATCTAGTCTATTTTTTTGGGTGTTTTTATTGGGGAATTAAATCTATTGATATTAAAATATATTAAGGAAAAGTAATTGTTGCTTCCTGTTATCTTTGTTGTTAGAGGTGGTATTATGTTGATGTTATGTTTGTTTCTTCTTTTTGGTTTGTTAAAAGAAGATGATTTTCTTGCTATTTCTAGAGTGTAATTTCCCTCCTTGTGTTAGAGTTTTGCATTTGTTATCCTTTGAAGGGCTGGGTTTATGGAAAGATATTATTTAAGTTTGGTTTTGTCATGGAATGTCTTAGGTCCTCCTTATAAGGTAATTGAGAGTTTTGCGGGGCATAGTAGCCTGGGCTTGCATTTGTGTTCTCATCTTCTGGTTTTTAGATTCTATGGTGAGAAGTCTGGTGTAATTCTAGTAGGTCTTCTTTTATGTGCTACTTGACCTTTTTCTCTTACCACTTTTAATATTCTTTCTTTGTTTTGTGCCTGAAAGCCTGTGTCAGCACTCCTAGGAGACCAGCTCTCTTCTGGTAGGACCTGTATACAGAGGGCTGTGGAATAGCCCTATCTTCTGGGTGCAGATTGAGACCAAAATTATCATGTCCCAGCTATTCCAGTGTTTCTGTGCACAGTTTTGTGCACTGAAGATAGGTCTCTGAGTTCTAACTAAACCAGTCAGCTATCCAGACTCCATGTCTCTTTGATTCTCAAGCTATTTTCTTAAGCTAAGGACCACTAGTTCTGGGATGACTCCTCTCACAGTGGGATTGATCCGTCCCATCAATCACTAATAAAGAATATGCTATATAATCTGACAATATGGAGGCATTTTCTAAGTTGACTTTCTCTTCTTTTAGGTGATTTTATTTTGTGAATCCTCTTTTGTAATCTTCTATAGGTTTGTATTGTATAATGGCAATGAGTTAGATTTTCTTTTATCTGACTTTAGTTTATTTTATCATATTTTTAAATGAATGAATGAAAACCTAGCCATCAGGGAAAAGGGCAATTGTACTGTCATTCATACTATCAAGAAGAGGGAAAAATCAGTTTTCTCCAATGGAATGAAATTGGGTATTATCAACAACTCTAGGGCCTGCCTCATGTTCAGGAGTAGTTGACAAACAAATAATTGATTCCATAGTTGTTTTATGTACTTTCATTTGGTTACATTTCTCTCTCTCTCTCTCTCTCTCTCTCTCTCTCTCTCTCTCTCTCCCTCTCCCTTATCTCTCTTCCCTTCATTTCCCTTCTTTCCTCTTCTTTTTGTCATTTATGCATTGTATTTTGTTTTCTAGGTTTAAAATGTTGCATTATTGTATTGGTTTAGCTCTTTTTTCTTTTGTTTTTTTGAGAAATAACAAGGTTGTGTGGACAGGGAGAAAGAATAGGATTTAGTATTGTAATGAGAATTTTGATTTCTTAAAAAATGTTATATTGATATTGCTTTTAAATCACAAGTGTTGGATACAGTTTTGCTGCATATCAAGTAATTATGATTTGTTCTGTGCACTAGGAGGGGTGTGATTTTTGCTGAGCTGGAAACAGTTTACATTTGGAATTCTGTGAACTGTTCAGAGGGTATCAATGCCAGAGCCTTAAGAGGGGTGGACACACTTAGAGAGGGTTCCTGTTGCTATAGTTTGTCAAGTAGTTGTGAGTAAAAAAGAAATATTAGATATCCCGACAATAAAGATCAGACTTGCCTCTTAATCTTGCCTCTTAATCAACAGGAAATAGTACAAAAAGGTCTATTCCCCCTTTAACTTCTAACCTTTATTCCCTCTTACCTAGTTCAACAGTTAGAATGATTAGGTTAAAATAACAGTTGGAACAGGTGGTAGGTATGAGAACAATGAAATATCTTTATCCCCCAAAATTCAAACTAACAAGGGCTAAGAAAAGAAGTTATTAAAATATATTTATGTTTAAAATTGTTTTAAGTTACAAAATAATAACTAAGAAGGGAACGCCTTAGAACACAGTATTTGTATGCTAACTCAGAAAATACTTCCAGAGTACTTCACCTCAATGTTGGTGGTTTCCACTTATTAAAAGATGATTCTTCAGACTTAGTTGACCAATATCCACTGACCTAACAAAGCAAAGTTTTTATTTTACAATCTCTGGTCTCTTGTTAATCACAGCTGGTGCTTCAATTTAAGCTGAACAGATACAATAGATCCTTAATAGAAATGCTGGTAGAGTTTTTCCTTTCCTCTGAAACTACACAAGCCAGGCATCCACCATCTGTACTGCTCTCAACATTCTTTTCTGGCAACTTCTTATAAAATAGTTTATTGAGCTCTGAAAATCCAATGATTCTTCTAGCCCAAATTCTCAAATTTCTTATACATTCTTCCCCAAACAACACTGTCAGTTGTGTCATAGAAATACACCACTATCCTGCCAACCCAGGTTTGCTTTTCCCCTTTAGTATCCAAGCACCACTGTACTTCAGGCTGGACTGGTAGTAATGAAAGTTAGACAGGTGAGTTCATTGGACAAGGTCTTGGTTGGAATGAGTACAGTATAAACAGCCTTCTCTGGAGATAATTTTCAATGACTCACTGTACTTATTGAGATGAACAGGGGATATACAAACATTAGGGTGTGGATAGTTAATTTTGGAGTGAGTATATATCACTGGCTGGGTCCAAGATACTGGGAATGCTTCATTTACATAAGAATAATTCCAAGTTCTAGCTAGACATGCCCTTATAAGAAGAGGAAGTTTAACCTGAATCCTGACTACCAGACTATATAATCACCACAAAGGTTGTAGAGGTAGGTGTCATAAGGCTTACATGTCCAAGAGCAAGGAGCAAGGAGGAAGCATTCCAATTTCTACCAGTCTCAAGATGAAAATTTTCAGGGTTTGTGTACTTCTTAACCTCACTCTTGTTCTAGGTAGGCTCCACTGCTAGAACAATTTTAAGACCCCTGCTTTTCTGGTAATAATTTCTTTCCTGGTTTAGGGCACTATTTCTATGATGGAATACCATGACCAAAAGTTAGTTGTGGGGGAAACATTTTCTTGAACTATGCTTCTGCATCCACATAGTCTATCATTAGAGGTAGTCAGGGCAAATACTCAAATAGTTTAGAAACCTGGAGGGCATGGATGGGTGTTACTAACTTGCTTTCTTTCCATGGCTTTTTAAGCCTGCTTTCTTATAATACTCAGTACAACCACCACAGGGAGTCCTCATCCCCAATGGGTTGAACCCTTGCTCATTAATCACTAATTAATAGAATGCACTACATTAGGATCTTTTAGAGGCATATTGTCAATTGATGTCCCTTTCTTTCAGGTGACTAACTTATATTAAGTTGACCCAAAACTAACCAGAACAAAGCTCAAGTTGGTAAAAATCAAATTAAAGACTTTATTATAAAATCGGATAAATTACAACAAAAAGTCACTCATTCTTAGAGGGTATCAGTGGTTAAAATAACGGCAAGGAGTGGTAGAGAATGGATTTTGTGCCATGGAATGGAGATGTGTGGGAGAAGTTAACTGAAGCAAAGGAGTCTGAATTCATTGACTCATAAGCATTTACCTCACTTGAATAATTAGTCTTTCTACCTTTAAAAGAGGGCGCATCCCCATCCTACTCCCCTGAACCCTTGTAGTATTATTCTCTTTACTTTTTCCTGTACAAAGTAATCCTTCATTTTAGAAGGAATCAATAGTGAGTTTCCCTGATGGAGATGAGTGACAAGATAAAACTAATATCCCTCGGTGTCTACTAATAGTTGCTTCTAGAATTATAACAAAATTCAAGGATAAAAAGTCTCCTGGAAGGGAGATAGAAACTGTAACCCATGAAATGTATTAAAGAATCAATGAACTTCATTAGTTTGCTAATGTATTAAAGGAATCTAGGTAAATGTGTGGGCATGGATTTTAAGGGTACAGAATAGTGTTAAAAGGAACATAAAACTAGCTCAGGATGAGTTCATAGATGTGGGCCCAGTGAGTGGAGATTCTTGAACCAATATGGAAACACTGAATAGTTAAAAAACACGCCAATATTTTGATTGATTGGTAGGCTGAAGGATTTGTTATTATATATATAACTGAAAAGGATTTGTAGATTCCTTATATCACTTGGCTTAATGTCTATGAGGAATTTGGAGAATAAAAGGAAATAGCAATTTTAGAATAGGTATATTATATAAAAGCCAATCTTCCACAATGGTAAAGCACAGAAAGCACATCCTTCACTAATGATTCAACACACCAAGTAGTGAGCTGGACAACAGCACATTTGAAGACCTTCATTATTTTCTTCCTTTCCTTGTGCTTGAACGTAGGGGCTTAGTAGGATGAATTAAATTTGGTGGGTTTAATTGTTCTCAAAATATCAGGGGTCAGTTGGCAGCATTGGATTGAAAAAAGCAAGATGGCAATAATTATGGAAATGTAAAAACAATGTCTTCAGTGGCTTGACACAATATGGCTACAGAGCCAAGATGGTTTTTACGGTCACATGACTCATATGTATCACACAGCACTCATCTACTTCAATTGTGTCTGTATGACAGGCCTAAAAACTTGATCATGGACCTGAGGCATATGCTTCAAAAGGAGACAGTCTCCTGAGGTAGTCAGTCACTGACATCTCCTAGCTCTGATGTGTTCCAGATTGATCTTTGCTAAAGTCTGTGGAGAGATCTGCATGCTTTCTTTATTCAGGCATAAAGGTGCCCTAAGAAGTATTTTGTTATTAGCTAAAACTGAGATTAAACATTATTTTCTGGCCTCCACAGTGTTTCAATAATCCTAGTTGATGTCCTAGAGGTAATTAGTTTGGAATTTTTACTAAGAAGCTGTCTTACCAGACAGGGTGTCTCAAGAGTTAGAGATAGCAGTTAGGCACTTATTATCAGAGCAGTATCACACAAGGCAGAATTGTTTTACTACCAGAGAGAAGTTGTAGGGCTTCCATCACTAATTATCTATGTTACAGCCAAGGAATGCTAGTATATGACCTTCAACTACTCACCTCAGACAGACCCAGAGAATTTATCTTGGGACTACCAACATAGCCCAAGAAGAAGGACACCACTGCTCCTCCACTTTGCACCTGGTTGCTTGTTCTCACTGACCTTGATGTAGCCATCTCCTGCCTATGTGACTTCTGTAGTTTGCCCTGTTTTCTGTATACTATATAAGCTTGATTTTTACCTTGTACAAATTGCATTCAGATATACCACACTCCCTTGTGTCATTTCTGTTTTTATCACTCACTGAATTCTTTGCCCACCAGGCCAGAACTTTTATCACCCAGCGGAACAAGGAGTCCCTGAAGCAACCCAGTCCATAGGACATATGGACCTGTTCTGTGGGACAGCCTGACTGTTTCCCACCTATAACAGCAAATGTCTAACAGGCTTGTGAACAAATTGGTCGTGGTAACTGAAAGGAGGCTATACATTGGTTCAACATTATAAAATTCCACTTTCTACAGGTAACCTGGCTCTAGCTACTGCTGAGTGCTAGATCTGCTAACAGAAGGGATCACCATTGCATCCACGATATAGCATCCCTTCCTGATGCCAACCAGTGACCAGGTTGACAGCATTGGACCTGGAAAGGTAAACACTTTGTCCCTACTGCAATCTTTAATATGGTTATGGGTTTTTCTTTCTTTCGCATGTTTTTGCAAAAATGACTATTTATAGATTGATAGAATGCCTTATCTACCATAATGATATTCTACAAAGTATTTCTTCTAATTAAGGAACTCACTTCACAGCCACATAATTACAACTGTGAGTTCATGGTCACAGAATTCACAGGTTTTACCATGTTCTCAACATTCTGGAGCTGCTTGAATAGGAGAATGGTGAAATGGACTTTTGCAGACAGAAGTATAGTACTGATTATTAGGCAGTAGCTTGCAAGGCTGAGGCAGAAATCTCCAAAGGATAATATAGTATTCACTCAGCATCTAATTTCTGGTAGTTTATTCCATGGGGAAGTTACATAGGACCATAATTCAAGGAATAGAAATAGGAAGGTATCCACTCAATATCTTCCAGTGACTCAGAGAAATATTCAACTTCCTGTACTCAGGCCCTTAATTCTGTAGGTATAGAAGTTTTTTTCCAAACAGAGGAGTGTTGCTGCCAGAAAAAAAAAAAAAAAAAAAAAAAAAAAAAAAAAAAAAAAAAAAAAAATTTGATTTTCTTAAGCCAACAAGATAATAAAGAAAACAAAACAAAACAAAGAAAGAAACAAAAACAATGTAATAGTATTAAGAGTGCTGGATTATTCAGATGATGGAGAACAGTTAAATTGCATCTTCACAATGGAAGAATATGGCACATATCTTCCAATCAAACCTACTTATAAGGACATGGGAGAAGAATCATTTTGCTTTTGCTTACCTGCTTACTCTCTCTCTGGCAAGGTCCTATCTTGTTTCTGAATCATTTCTTCAGTAATATTTGAACTTACTTCTGTAGATTGCAACTTACACTTGAAATCGAATGAAGCATCCAGTTTTGTGGAATAAACAACTGCCATATTCTTAGTCCACTTATTTAGATATTGCCATTATTGAGATTTCTGTCTCACACCCTGTATGTCACTCTAACAAAACATATACATAATATGTATGTAAATATATATGAATATATATATATATATGTATTGAATCATGTATTTTTTTCTTTAGAGAGCCCTGACTAACATAGATGCAATTTCTTCAAGTAAAATTATAGCTTTGATATAAATCTAATAAAACCTACTGGAGATTTATATACTGTGAATTTTAAAATTCCATTTGAAAAAATAAATATGATGTAAATAAATGGGGAAAATACCATTAGTACAAATGATACATTCTAGAAAAAAAAATGTCAATTTTGTTCAAAGCTATCATCTGTCACATGGAACATTATTTCAAGATTTTAAGAGTTCTATATTACAAAATATATGGTAGATTATTTTGAAGTCCTAGAATGATGATAAAACAATATCAGGAATGAACAAAAATGAAAATAGGAGGAGCATTATAACTGATGCTTAGGTGGACTTCATAGCCCTAATAATAAAATAATGTTACACACACAGTGTAGTAGATATATAAATCTATGGGATAGAATAGAGAGTCAGAATTTGTCCCACACAGCTGTGTTTGTTATAAGTTGTTTCTTATAAACTTTAAATGGGTATCCAATTTAAATCTCTAATTTCAAAATGTGTTTGTAAAATAATTGAGAATAGTATCTGGGTTTAAATAATCAAATTATCTACCTAGCATCATGAACTGGATAATACATAGAAAGGATGTGTTCATCTACTTTTCTGTTTTCTGTTTACTTTATTTTTGTTTATCTTCTCAACAAATCTAATTAATACTCAAAATATGTCATAACATGCAAGCAGGCATAGTCTCAAACTCTTTATTAAAAAATATGAGACTCGTACAAATTTTGAATTGTTCATGTCATTTCACTTTTAAAATTATAAATCAAGATTTTTGAAATATATATAAAGATAAAACATATTTCTCTCTTAACAGTTTATTTTGGATTTTCAGTCATTCAACCATCAAGGCAATTTCAATATGCACTGAAAATGAACGACCTCAACTGTTTTGTACTGCATTCATGAGTAAAACTATAAAGATAAGATGTAATGAAGTTCTGAATGTCTATTCTTATACTTTTATAATTATGTTTACTTATTAAAAATTCACAGACATGTATTTATCTCCTGAATGGTCTTAGTTTGCTAAGTCAGTGAGATTCCAAAATGATCCATCTTTGCATAAGGTAAGAATACTTTTAATGAAAATATAAATCCAGCTGTAAGTAGGAGTTAGTGTTCAATTTCTTTGAATTTCTTGAATTATAAGTGATACCTCAACAATTAATATTGTTTCCTTTATTATAATGCTAGAGGAAATAGAATAGAATCATTCAAATGTCCACTTTCATGTACCATCATGTCTCAAAAAAATCACTAAAGAAATAAAAAATTTTCAAATAACTAGAAAGAAAACCAATCTCAATGTATAACTCTAACATAGAGTCAAAAGTTGATATTTTCTTATGAATAAATAAAAAATAAACAGTAGGGTCATTATGAAAGCTTAGAAAAGGGTTTGGCAGAGTCTTGGGAGATAAATTACTTGGAACATGCTCTCTAGCATGCTAAACATCCTTAATTCATTCTCTTGTACTAAGTCAGGACTTTTCTTTTTTTGAGATCTTATTTTTACTTTTAATTGCATGTGTATGTGTGTATCTGTGTGTGTGTGTGTGTGTGTGTGTGTGTGTGTGTGTGT